>JAMJFZ010000558.1:3302500-3520000 GCA_026225945.1 Cricetomys ansorgei
CTGAAGCAATCACCAGGCGATAGAGGACAAAAGCTGGGAGCCTTGGTATCATAGCAGGTGTCCACAAAAAAAAAATCACTCTGCCATACAAAGCATCAGATTCCACATCTGAGATGATAAAATAATCTCTTCGTGAATGTCTTTCCACATGCAGGATGGTTTAGAATTAATTATAAAGATGATGAAGTATTAATACTTTTGTGTCAAGTTCAAAAGTAGTTCTTTAATCATTGGCACAATCTGTGTATACTCAGTGCTAAAGTGTTTGTAATGATGTGGAATGGGCACAGTAGAGTCTGATAGATTAACCTCAGAATTCCAATTTAAAATATGTAATTGACTTGTGATTTCAAGTCAAAGGTATAAGATTTTTGACTGAGTTTGTAAACAGAATTAGAACCTTTCAGCAAAGTAGATTTACTATATTTATAAGCTTAATAATTTATTAGAATCAGAAGGCTGATTTAAATTCTCAAAGCAGCTATGCTCATTAGAGACATGAACTTGTCTGGCCAAGTCCTTGACGGGCTTAAAAGAAAACTGAATGTATTACATTTATAGTTTCAGCTTCAAATGCCCACATTTGTAAATGAGACAAATTGTTTAAAGAAAAATTAGTTTGTTAAGTTGATCAATATTTTAATCAATTGATGTATCTTAATTATTAGGGATCTTAATTACTAAAGTGTAAATTGGGGAGTTGGAGAGATTATTCAGCAGTTAAAGCACCTGCTGTCAAGAAGAACAGAGTTAGAATCCTCAGAACCAACACACGTACCACGTAGGAATGGACATTCTCCTGTAATTGTGATGTTCAGAAGGCTCAGACAGGATGTGCCCAGAGCAAGCCAGCTAGCCAGACCAGCTGTGTAACCAGCTGTGTGTTTAGCTGACAGACCCTCCCCCAATAAATAAAGAAGAAGACCACTCCCAACACCAGCCTCAGTGAGCTCCATTCTCTGTGTGCACACATCCATATACTCTAACACATATGCAATCAGGCATTTACACGTGTGCACACACATGCAAGGAAAATGTAAATTTTTTTAGCAACAGCAATAGTTGAACTTCAAGATATGGGAAAAACTATGGAGTCTTTAACTTTAAAAGACTGAGGTGGCAATCACAGAGCCTGCACGGGTCCTGGGTCCCCTGCATGTATGTTATGTTTGCTAGCAATGGTCTTTCTGTGGGACTCCTAACAGTGGCAGGGCACGTGTCTCTGACTCTTTTGCCTGCACTTGGGACTCTTTTCTTCCTACTGGGTTACTTCGTTCAGTATTGAGAAGAGGATTTGTGCCTAGTTTTATTGTATCTTGTTGGGCCATGTTTGCTTGATATCTCTGGGAGGACTGCTCTTTTCTGAAGGGAAATAGAGGGGGACTGATTCTGGGGGAGAGGGGAAGCATGCTGGGAACCGGGAGGAGTGGAGGGAGGAGAAACTGTGGTTTAGATGATATGAGAGAAGATTAAATAAAATCTAATATTAATTTAAATTATAGATAACTCCGATCATATAAACTGCTGAGATTTGACATTGCATACCAAATGGAGGCCAATTCTAACATGTAGAATCTCTAATAATCATAATAATTAATATTATAAAATAAAATAGCATCTCATTAGTCTATTTTGTTTTGATACATTATTTTGACAGAACTTTCTGCCTAACAAACTACAGGCATGAAAACAATTCTAGCCCTTGGTTTTATTTGTTAGTGACTCTTGGGATTTACATGCTTCTTCATCATGGACACATACAAAGAGAATGCTAGAGGAAAATAAAGGCCAGAGTCCACAGAAACATAATACATTTGAATTGCCCATACCCTGTTCTAGTCATCTTCCATAAGCATTGGAGTGATGTGAGGTCCCACTCTGCCACCATGCCCATTCAAGCTGCTCAATGAATGAGTAGTCTTTGTAGAAGAGAAATGAAATGAGTGAGCAAATGTCAACATAAGACAGAATTTGTGTACGCAATGCCGCATGAATTAGACAAAGATTTGCTGTTATTTTTTAATAAGCAGAAAAGGCAGTCTCCCTCCAAGCAATTAAAAAAGGAAGAAGAAAAGGGCTTTAGAGAAAGGGACTATCCCATGAGTTCTGCTAATGCCTAAATGTAATTGCTGCAGCCAGTGTATAACTCTGCAACCCTGGTGACTGACCAGGCTAAATCTCTGAGGACAGACAAGGTCTTAACATTCAGGATGCTGAGCTCAACATCCTTTCAAACTGCTTGCATATGACTTTGTGGTTTTAAAATGGAAAATGTTTGAGAGTTTTGAAGACCTCAAGAGTGAACGAATGACATGTTTCTCTGGGGGAAAATAAAGCTATCAGATGGCTCAGAGACAGGTAGCTGGGGTTCAAATCTTAGTTCGGATGCCAAGTAAAGCAATGACCTCGGACAAGTCACCGGCCCTCTTGAAGAACGTCCAGGTCTTTAGTCGAGCTGTTAAATAGAAAAGGTAGCAAGTGCTTCCAAAGGTTGGAAAGCATAAACAGCTCAGGCTCATGATCAGCACAGAGGAGCCACCTGGTAACTCACAGCAATTAATTACATTCCCTAAATGAGAAGTTTCTGGAAAGAATGCCAATCCTCCCTTCGCATAGCTGCCCCTTTTTCTGTCTTAGTGACTGGCTGAGAAATACACATCCCTGTTTTACATTAAGGTCATGTTTTCATCCTGCTTAAGGCAAGTTGTCTCCTTAAGAATCAAGAATGATACAGTGCCATCTGTTCAAAATCTGAAGAAAGGACACGAAGGCTGGAGGCTTTTATTAAAATGTCTCTACATATGAAATAACATTCTTCTCACTGAATGGTCATAAATTGAGAAGTATGAAGGAAGCCAGCTCTCCAGCTGGGAGCATCTTAGCTGTGGCAAACACAAATTTGACTTTTAAAAATTCCACTCTCATCTGAAGCAACTGGGGAATTGTTCAAGATATAAAAGAACTTGGGAAGATTTGACATGAATTTGTTGTTCTGATGGATTTTTTAGTACTTCACTGGTATCTACATTAATTCTCACCAAGTGGTCACATTCAACCAGCTCACAGCATAGAGAAAATAACCGGGGCCATTCTTTGTATATTATGAGATGGATTTGGAAGCCTCAGCTTCGGTAGGGATCAAGGCTCTCTAACACTTCGGAGGCCATCTTCGGACACTAAGATTTCAGGGGAAATGGTGCATAGTTTGTGTCTACCTACTTAAGTTCCAAGAAAGACATTTCTCCTGTAAGCAAACTATTCCTCTAAATAAATGTTCGTTGCGAAGACACTTGACATTCTGCGGAGCAGCGATGTTATTTCTCAAAACTGTGTTCTCTATGGATTAGCAAGACTTTCCAAACTCACAAGGGACTAAGATTTGGGAGGTTTTAATTAATTAAAGAATATTTAAAATATGAAAATAGTATCTCCTTTTTTTAAATCAGAGCAAGGAGATAGGATTATCATGAATAAAATCATTGTATACTAATATGGGCCAGCTGTGTCTTATCACAGCAGAGAAGAGAGAAAATTAAACTAGGAAGGAAAGCCCTCACACAGAGGACATTTCTAGAAGCTGAGAAGGATGGCAGGGGGTTATGCAACCTCTAAGCCTGGGGTCTTTCAAAGGATGATCCACACTCACCTGAGGTGATGAGGTCCTCCTGAGCCGCAGAGCATCACAGAGACCCCAATTAATCTAAATATCCTGGTTTTAACAGGTATCCTTTTGGGGTTTCTATGACAGGAAACTGAAATTTACAGTTGAGGAATATGCTGTGTTGTTACGCTTTAAAATATGTCTGCCTAAATTAACCTGACCCAGATGGTGGACTTGGATTTCAAAATAGTCAAATCCTGAAAATAATGTCAAATTGTCTCTTTTCAAGATGTGAAGACACATTTTAAATAGCATCATAAGCATGACCACTTCAATCACTGATGTCATAGCAAAATTTCCCATGACCCTGAGAGGGAAGAAGACATCATCGCGCCCAGAAACAGGAGGGTTGTTTTAGTTTTATTTATACTGCTGAGAAAAAAAAAATATTTAAGGCATACTTATGACTCAAAATTTGAAGCACTTAAGAGGATTTCCTTAAATCTCCAAAATAACAACTTTAAAACAAATCTTATTAAATCTTATTTCCCTCTTCTTGTTGTTTTTTTTCTTTTTTTGAATTGGCCCTTTCCCTTTTTATTAAACTCAGTACTTCTTCATTATATCGCAAGAAAAAAAAAAGGTGCAGTTGTTGGCCATCGCCTGTAGGTACTGGCTGTTCTACAAGCCGCTAGAAAATAAATCCTCAAGACGCGCCAGCACGGTTAAGCTGGATTACGAAGATAGAATTCATCAGGGAAAGAAGAAATTTTAAAGACTATGAACTAGCCCCCTTTCTTCTGAAATTTTCTAAACTGTGTTAACACCACCTTCAAGAATCAGTTGCTCTATGAGTGGGTGCCAGAATCAAGACTTAAAACCTAATGTATACTTCAAAATTCAATGAGCTCCACTGATATCAGGTCTGGCTATGAATGCTAGTCAGGTCTTATTTGCAAGAAGGACCAAGAAGTCAGGGAATCCTTGGCAGCTGACTGACACTGCACTGTCAATGCTAAGCCTCTGATGCCCGGCAGAGGCACCAGGTAAGAATTAAGGACGCTGGGATGGGATGCTGAAGGTCTTGTGGGGAAAATAAACTGGTGAGAAGAAAGGTGAGGGCCCCACACCTGGCACTTGTAGGCCTCTAGGCATCAAACAACTCTGACTATGTCTTAGTTTGATGACACTCAAATAAATTACCTTTAAAGAAATGCTTATAACGTGTAAGTCAGGCGCTGGGCAGAAGTTTGAGTGGGCAAAATGTTCGGCACGTAAGCATGAGAACTGGAGGTTGATCACCATAATCGATGTAAATGTCTGGTGGACCTGGAAGCCCACCTGTAATTCCAGCACTGAGACATCTAGAACAGGGGTACCCTCGAGCAGGCTGTGTGACTGTATCAGGTAAGCATTGAGTTCATGTAAGGAATTCCAATGAATAAGGTGGAGCGTGATCAAGGAGGACCCCACAGTAAGAGCCCCTAAGGACAAACACACACCCATGCATGCAAACACACAGGCATTCAAAATACGCGTGCACATACACGCTCCACACCACAGAGAGAGAGAGAGAGAGAGAGAGAGAGAGAGAGAGAGTAGGTGAATGAATGAATGAAAGAAAGATAGAGAGAAGAGAGACAGAAACAGAAAGAAAGAAAGAGAGACAGAGAAAGGGAGAAAGGGAGAAAGACAAAGACAGAAACAGAAAGACAGATAGACAGAGAGAGAGAGAGAGAGCGAATATTTTCACATAGTCCAAACTGACTTCAACTTCATCATCCCCCTGCCTCGGTCTCGCAAATACTACCAGGAAAATAAACATTTTTCTTAAAGAGTGGAATTTGAGGCCACTATGGATTACCAGTTACCTGAAAGTTTAAGAAAGTTTAAATTGGATCAATCATTTCAAAGCAAAGAAGCAATTCATGGGGGCATTCTTCAGTGTTGGGAGGCATTATGTCATAGTAAGATTTACTACAGAGAACACCACAATCACAAGGTCCTATTACAAACTCCTTGAATCCATATACGAATGCTCTGATCCTACGATCATCAAGAAACATTTTGATGCCCCAGCTCCATATAAATCTTTTCTTCAGAAAAACATTTCACCTGTCCAGGAGGTTTTCAATATTTTATAAGTTGGTAAATTAAGCTTTTGGATTTGATATATAAGTCCTACATCACTTAGGATTGTTTGGATGAAATCATTACCAATTAACTTTGTAATCAAAGGAGAATTTATGAAAAGCATACATTACTGAAAAGGCAGAGTATAATCTTAGAGATGGGTATGACAAGACAGTTTCAGAGGCTGAAAACCAAGGTCCTTGGGTGAGGCAATCTGCACAGAACCACACCTAGGATGTTTAACTTCTTGGTCTTTCCTGCTTTCGTGTCATATTCTGGAAATCGAAATCCTGCAAGGACTGTTACGTTTACTCAGACAACAGTTCCATGACGAAGTGGGGAGTGACCGCATTCGTTTACTCTGGAAGGATGGCCGCTACTGGAACTCACTGTACAACATGCAATAAGACAGACACAGGATCCCCCACCAAAAATACAAAAAGAAATTTTGACTGAAGAAAGAAAGAAGAGATATATGGTAGCCCAAATCAACACAGCCATGACAGATTTCAACAATTATTTTTCATGTGACTCCGAAGGCCAAAGTCTGCTTGCATTTGAGACAAAATCCAATTTAAGTTCTTGGGGTTGCAAGGGTGAAGGCTGGGGCCTGAACTAAGGTGAATGCACAGGGGTAGATATCACTTTATGAGTTTGGGGACAAGAGACTTGGTAGGTCATGCAGTCTAACTCCTCCACAGCCTCCTCATCGATTACCAGTACTCTATCACACATCATGTCTGGAAAAGGTCGGGTGACCCGGTACTTTCCAAACTCAGCTTCCTAACAGTATCACCTAAGATGGTGAGAACAGCATAACCTGCAGACTCATGGTGGTGGGAGGGATTCATATTACCTCTGTGGGGCACTCTGATAGAGCCCTTTCCACATCAAGGAATGTTCTGAATATTAGAAAAGCACTCTTTTATGAGCCCCCGAACCTATGGTGCTGTAGATCAATACGCATTGATACTTACCTAATTCTTGAGATTAACAACGAATAATCACTATTATTATTTCTCCTCAACAGTGTACAGCCATTCTTCTATATTATGATATCTTTACTTTCAAGCCTCTCCAAGCTAGTAATTCCTCTCATGCCAATATATATGTATGTATATGTGTGTGTATATATGTATGTATATGTGTGTATACATATGTGTATATATGCATATATTAATGTATGCATATACATATAATGTATGCATATACATATAAATGCATATCCATCTATAAATGTATATATACACACATATATGTATGTGCATATACATATGTATATATATATACTTATATATGTATATATATTAAAAGCTTCGTTTGTTTGGGTATCGGTAGCTGTGGGTGATCATATGTGGAGGGTACATGTGCTTGCTTGTGTACATGAATGCCTGAAGAGTCTAGAGGTCAGCTCAGATGTCTTTCCTCAGAAACAACCCACATTATTTTTTGACTAAGACTGGACTTGAGGTCTGCAGATTCAGCTAGCTACACAGTGAGCCCCAGAAATCTTCCTGAATCCACATCCACAGCACTGGGCATCCACCATGTGCAGCTTTTCCCACAAGCTCTGGGCATCAAACTCTCATCCCCACATTTGTACAGTATACACCACCAACCAAGCCACCTCCCCAACCCTCGAACCAAGATTTTAAGTCTCTTTACCCTCTCGATTGCCCTGATTTTATGACTCTATTTTCTGAAGTGTTGTAGATGATTTCCAATCAGTTTGTATTCTACAGTTTCAACTTTCCAAACTACGATCGCATTAGCTTGTGAGTGACTACACCTCATGCGTCACGTGGATTGAGCTCTCTTGATTACTTTTAAAAGAGAAGTTGTTGCAAATCTGTGCCTATTGTCCCAAGCCTGTGCCCCTAACTTTATATCACTGTATCTGGTTTATATTTGGTTCAGACCTAGACACATATCCTCACAGATAACTCTGGTATAACACAGGCTGCACTCTGCTAATCCTTTCAGTTTATCAATATCTGCATCTGTACCAAAGTACCTTAAACTTTTTCCACTTAGTGACCCCTTTTTTGCCTCAGAAATTGTTCATGATTCTGGGCATATAGACATAAGCTTTTGAATCAAACATTAACTGTTTACAAATCATGAAGAAATTTATTTTAAAACAATTCTTTGATATTCATGTAATTGTACCACTTGTTAAAGATGAAGGCAGATTTGTACATAAATGACATAGATGTGCTTGTGTGCTTTATAGAAAGAATTAAACCCTGACTGAATATTTGATATCATAGGGCATGGGCCATCATCAACATTTTTTAGAGCTAACTGATATTTTTATTTTATAATCATCAATGTTGAAATCACCAATTACCATAAACACGTGTCACTAGACGGCAGAAGTGTATTTAGGACTATTTCAAAAATGGTTGGAAATTCTGCCTTAATTCCATGCCAAAATTCATTCAGTATTTCTTTTAGAAAATCAAGCCATCAATTCAAACAGTGGTCTTTGAAATCAAACATCCTAATACAATACAATCCAAAGATATGGTAATTTGATACTTACACACTTAGGACCGATGGGAGGAAAATATTAAAAGTAACCTTGTACAGCAAAAGCACCACAGTCCGTAACATACAATAGTCTATGGTGAACGGCTCGGGCAGCAAGTACTGGTGTGGGATGGCAGGATGTATGAACACACAGGGCAAAATGGGCGTGTTGTATGTTCAGAACCAAGGCTGCAGTGAGGTTGTGTGGCTCAACACAAGTGAGAGCTGGCAGAAACACCTCAGGTTCCCTTCACTTTTGATTTTTTTAATTGACTTTTGGTCATCGCATGTTGAGAAAGTGTTTCCTGTTGCCGAGTATTTTGTGACCTCCACATTCTATCCCACGACCCCGGTTTAGAAAGTCCTACTATCCACACTGCCAAATGTGTCCTCAAGATTTTAATGGCATCAGAATTTCTACACAAGAGACTCTTTGAAGGTCTTAGATGGGACACATCCTGGGAGACTCTTAAGGAAGCATTTGCCAAACATTACACAGGACTGATATATCTGATGGAAGCCAATGAGATGTAGAAGATGAGCCTTCTAATTTATCTCTGGATGTCTCCACTCATCACATATTTGACAATCTTCCCAGCCTCGCCTGATTAGCATGTCTAAAAATCACACCTTTCATATTTTCAAGCAGACGATTAACAGAATGTTACGCAGAACATGTTTGAAGATAGAAATATTATAAGCTGCCTACCAGATTAATATTGATTAATTTGTCAGAAATGTATTCCTCTATTTGTTGTGACATTACCCAATTTTAGTTCAAAGAAACCGTGTCTCAATTCAAGCTTCCTATAACACAGCTGAAAAAAAGTCAAAATAAAACAATGCATTTCTAATACCTTCCAAAAACTGACTCTGACACAAAAAGAATTAGCAAAGTATATCTTGATTTTCAGGAATCCTTCCATCACTTCAGTGGCTGTTCTGTTATTTTGCCTGAAACTGGCATCAATTTCTTGAGCTTATTTCCCTTATTTCCATGAGGTCAGATGGTCTTAATAGCCTTTTGTCCTAAAAACCCTTCAAGGTCCTCATCACCCAGTAGACTTCCAGTATGTCGATTTCTTTTCTACAGGTGTATAAGTGTGATATTGTGTGTGTGTGTGTGTGTGTGTGTGTGTGTGTGTGTGTGTGTGTTTACCTGTGTGCATGTGAGTATTTAGGTGAATGTGCACATGTTGCGAAGGCCAGAAGTCATTCTGGGTGACTTTTTAAGCTACTCTCAGCCTTATTATTGTAGACAAAGTCTCTTATTGAACCTAGAGCTCGTTAATTGGCTAGACGGACTGGCCTAGGAGCTCCAGGATTCTGTGCATCTCCCCTATTCCCAGCACTGGGGTTACATATGCAACCTCACTAAGTGCTTGGGTCCTTAAGCTTACACAGCATACACTTTACCAAATGAGCTATGCTTCCCCTCCAAACCCCATTTTCTCAAGGTTTGAAATATCAAAATGGATTTTGTCATATCTAGTCTTCTTCCTTAATTTGTCAAGTTGTGTATCTCAGATGTGGTATAGTAATATTCAATCATGGCCAAGATCAACTTTCTGTGGCTCCTGAAACAATAGCAGCTAAACTGTATCCTTCCCCCAAAGGGATTTTTATCTGTACCGCCCACATCTGGTGATTCTTTAATGAACCTTAACTAGCTAAAGGGACCCTAATCTTTAGTCCCATATTGTGATTCTGGGTATATTTATTAGATGATAATTTCATGCACACCTGAACATCCTTGAATTTAATGTTTTAATCGGAGCTGAGATTGGCCTTTATTCCAGGCTAGGATACCGAGTGCAACATTTTATTGCCAATCAGAGAACACATACTGGTCCTGATGCTTCTGTTATTAATTTTATGTAATTCTTTGACCTACTAATGATACCATGCTGCAGGAACCTGGAGGCAGGAGCAGAAGCAGAGGCCATGGAAGAATGGTGTTTCCTGTCTGTTCCTGGCTTGCTCAGTTTACTTTCTTATACAGCCATGTTCCTAGGGATGGTACACAGTGGACTAGGCTCTACCATGTCACTCATCATCAAGAAAATGTCCCAGAGGCTTGCCTACAGGAATTTTTTCTCAGTTGAGGTCCCCTCTTCTTAAATGACTCTAGCTACCTGACAGTATACCAGCTGTCCGTTCTAGGGGACATGGCACCATCTAGAATGTCTGTAGCTATTCTCACAATGTAGTTTCGTTTCCCTCATGTGTAGATTGAAGATGGAAGATTTATTTCCTTGACAGGTAACACAGAAACGACAGCCACTGGAATTTAGTTTTATTTCTTTTCTAGCCATATTATACTATCATTTCTTACTGTGGAAAAGAAAAACAACTAGGTGTTCTACTTTTCTGTCCAGGAGTGTTATTAATATGGGTCTTTGACTCATTTGTACATGTCCATTTCAGTCATTTTCTCCAAAAGTATTTCTGGATATACCTGAGAAGCATTGCATGTTATTAAAAGTGAAGGTGAGACAGCCATGAACAACATAAAAGTCTGTCTCCGGAGTTTACATCCTAGTAAGAAGAGAATGAAAGTTTTAGTAAAAAGAGAATAAAAAACAAAGGTAAATACAGTGTCAAGTAATAAACTGTGCCATTGTGAAAAAAAAAATGTAAGGTCGTGAAACCCTGACAGTGAATAAGGGTGGGAAACGAAGGGAACATCACACATCAGCGGGCTGTAGGTTGTGAGGGTGTCTGGAGGGAAACGCAGTGAGCACAAACAATGTAAAGACAAAGCCTTGCAGTGGGAATGAGCTTGCCTTTCACTGCTGCGAGTAAAGTGGCTAAGTGGGGGTGGTGAAATACAATGGATCACTGAGAGAGAGAAGAGAAATACAGGGAAAATGGGAGAAAAGTAAACCGATGGAACAGGTTGAAACCAACTAGCAAGATGGGAGACGTAAGGCAACCATTTCGGTCTCTACAACAAATAAGCACGGTGAAGTCAATTATAGTCAGAGACTGCTGCAAGCTAGGGAGGTAGGACAGAGACACAGCACCTGATGAGCACATACAAGGCCTTGGGTTCAATCCTGTGCACTGCAGAAAGAATGAGAGAGAGAGAGAGAGAGAGAGAGAGAGAGAGAGAGAGAGAGAGAGAGACCAATGGAGGGAGCCAAGCAGGGGAGAGGGAGGGAAATCAGAGATCACCACCTGGTTAAGAAAGTATGATAAGCTGTCTGTAAGGACCGATTCCAAGTATAAAGATTCAGACTCTAAATGCAAGTCTTCTGAATGCTGAATTAAAAGGAGACAAAAAACACTTAATCACTCACCATAGGTAACCTGATGCGACCATATTGACCATAACTCAGGAGAATCTAGGAGAAGTATTGATAACACCTATAGGAATGGAGACTTTGTAATAGTAAATGGTAAATCCACCAGAAAGTACAGCAATCTTTGTATTATCATATAACGTACATATCATAAAAATACCGTTTTAACCATGTTGAGGCGCGTACGTAAGTGGGGCTGCTGAAAACTGGGGAAAGGCGTGAAAATACAAAGCAAGGTACACAGAGGGAAGGGGTGATTGTCAGAGCAGCCAGCATGGCAAAGAAGCTGTGCCATTCTTCCTTAAGTAAACAGAGCTGCCAGAGAACTCCAGTCTCACCCAACAGCTGAGCAAGGCGGGCCATCAAACTACAAAATCATAAGATCTTAAAACATATCAAACTTCCTCCCCCCCCCAGAAAAAAACCCTCAAATTAACTAAACATCAGAAACTGAGGAGCCAACCTCTGTCAATGGAGAAGGTCTGAGAGACCCTTTTGCCCCACACAGGAGGGATGGAGAGTCCCACAGATGGAACTAAAAATATGGTGACAGAGGCCATTGTATCTCTATATCCTGTGTAATAACACACTTTCCAACTGTACCAAGACTGGGTATTATGTGAGTATGCCGTTAACAAAAAAAAAAAAATACACTATATTGTTGTGGAAGTTTATTTTTAGTTATGTCTAAAATAATTGTTTTTGTGCACTGTTGGGAAAAGGAATGCAAAGGCCTTGGTATTTTGCATTGTCTGCAGGTGTTGGATTTCTGTGGGGATGTTTGATTGCTTATGATCTGCACCTGAGGAGTTCTGAATGACTAAAAACACCTGAGCTCGGATGCTCGGGGTTCACTGTGGATGGAGTCTGGCGCTGACCAGGATTGTGGTTCCCTCCGCTGAGGTCTGGCAGAGTTTGGACTTTCGAATATACCTCGGTGTCATCCTTGCTGAATACACAGAGATACTACTGCACTATACATTAAAAATTCTAAAATTTCTGAGAAGTATTAAAGAATCCTAAATAGATGGAAAGATAAAACCACATCCACATGATAGAGTGTGTGAAAATGTCCAAGTGGCAATTTTACTCACATTGGTCTATGGTTTAACCAAAGTGATACCAGTCAAAACCCACAGGAATTTCACAAAATTTGACATTTATGTCCTTGAATTTACATGGTAAAATGAAGGGCTTAAAGCTGGCTGAGACAGACTCCAAAAGAAGCCCAAGTAAAGCCCAGTGGATATTAACACTTAATACAGAGCCAGAGTAATTGATGAGCATTAGCATAAAGATAAACCTAGAGTACTCTATAAAATACAGCGGGTAAGGAAAGGCTGGAGGGATGGCTGCTCTTACAGAACACCAAGGTTCCATTCCCAGCACTCAGGACAGGCAGACAGCAGCCACCTGCAATTCCTTCAGGGGTTCTGACTCCCTGCTTTGACCTCTCCAGGCACCCACATGCAAGTACACATACAGGCATGTAGGCATCCAGACCCACACATGCAAATTTAAAAAATAAAACGTGTCACATAAAAATGCATGAGAATTTTTATCAGTGTGCTAAAGATAATTCAGTAGGAGAAGAAAATTCCTTTCAACAAATGATGGTATAGCGATAAAACATCTTTCTGGGAAGATAAATGATCTCTGACACCTGTCTCACTCAATAGACAGAACCTAATTTGAGATGGATTACAGGATTAAATGCAAGAGCCATGTCTAAAAATTGCGGAGAAGAAAAATCGAGAAGGACGCCTTCATCGCACTGTGATGTCCAAAGACTTTTTACATGAAACACACACAAAAGTAATGGCTCGAAAGTACTAGTGACAAAATCGCTACCAGTAATAAAGTCTCTTTGACAATGCACATCATTTAAACAAACAAACAGAGAAAATACATTACAGGAAACTCCTGGAATACAAGTCTAACAAACGATTTACATACAAGATAATGTCCATTGCTACAATCATTTAAAAAAAAAGAACCTTCATTTTTAATTTTTAAAAATTGAGTGTCTGGAGCTGGAGAGATGGTTCCGCAACTGAGAGCGATTTTTGCTCTTACAGGGGACCCAGGTTCGGTTCTCAGCACCCACATGGTGGCTCACAACTCTCTGTAAATTTATTCTAGTTCCAGTGAATCTGACTCGCTCTTCTAGACTCCAGAGGCATCAGGTTTGCATACAGTTTACATATATGCAGGTGAGCAAAACGCTCGTGCGCATAAAAGAAAAATAAGTGAATCTTTTGAAAAATTGTGCATATGCACGCCTGTGTGTGGTGCGTGTTATGTGTGTATGCAGCAACACTCACTCACACCAACCCGTGCGGAGACCAAAAGCTGATGCTAAATCTTTTCCCACATCGTCTCTCCTCTTTATTTTTTGAGACAGTGGTTTTACTGAATCTGAAATGTGCTGTTCCAACTTGCCTGGCTGCCAGAGAAGCACCTGTGATCTGAGTGTTTCCGCCCCTCAGCTGGAGAGGAAGCTCATGGGTCCGTACTTGTACAGCAAGCACCACACCCACTAACCAACACTGTCCCCATATTTTTAAATGGTCAAAATGTCTGATCAAACAGTTTTCCCAATGTACAAAGATGGCCAGTAAGTACTTCAAGACTTTGCATTAGGTAAATGCGAACGCAAAATACAGTACCATCCCACGTGTCCTAGGATGGCCAAAAATTGAAACGCTGATACTACTACACATCGGTGAGAGTGTGAAACAGCTGGAATCCATTCAGCGCTGGCAGGAGCACATCGACGGTGTGACAATGTTTGAGAACTAGCAGTTTCTTATAATCTAAACACACATCTATTCTAATACCCAGCAGTTCCTTTCCTAGAAAGTGACCCAAAAGAAACCAAAATACATGCCAAAAAAAAAACCTATGCGAAACGTTCTTAAGGACTTTTACACATCATAGACAAGGGAAAACAAACAGACAAAAGCAAATAACAACCGCCCGAATGTTTACCAACATGAGGCTAGCTAAAAATGCTCACAAAACACAGCTGCAGAATTGTCACACAACTCCTACTTGGAAACAACACAGATAGATCATTGATACAAGCAACAACTGCATGAATCTCAAACGTATGTTGAACCAAGAAACTTAAATGCCTCAAAACTATTACCCTACCCCCACTTACAGAAATTCTGAAATGGCCATGAAAAACCTAGGGCTTAGAATCAAAACAGTGGTTGTCTGTGAAGTACAGGATTGCCTGCCATGGAACGGACACAAGGGAGCTCTGGAGTTTGGGAGAAGTCTACGAATAAGGTTAAGTATGTTGTGGGTATTCACATTTTCTGCACTGTGCACTGGCTTCTTACATGAATCAGTAAAATAAGTGAGTATATAGTGAGCAGCAGTTATTTATTTATAAATAAACAAACTAAATTTAATAAAGGTTCCTTGGGAGTTTGTGGTTAGAGTTTAACACCTGTTGACACACACACACACACACACACACACACACATACACACCTCACTGAGGGAGAACATGTAATAAGAAAACAGAAAGTAAAGTCCCTGGTTCTCATGTGGCCCCTCCAAGGATTATGTTGGACTCATTCTCACTACATGGTGCTATGGGTTGGAATCTTCACAATGTCATTAAACGATGAGGGTTCTCCTCTCATGGATGGATTTGTGCCTTATAAGAGGAGCAGAGGGAGCTTTCTTGGTCCTCGGTTTTTACCTCCTTTCCTCTGTGCCACCTTGGAAGTAGACAGCAGCCTCACCAGACACTAAGCCTTTGGCACCTTGATGTGGGACTTCCAGACCTTCAGAACAGTGAGGGATAAATTTCTCTACTTTTATAAATGACTGGGACGTTGTTGTTGTGTTCTAGCAGCACAAACAGAGCTAAAGCATGGAGATAGGATGTGGTGATAACTCTTTTGGAAAGTTCTGCTGTTCAGAGACTCATCAAAACGTGAAGGTAATGTAGAGTCAGAATAAGAATTCCTGTTAAGTTGCAATAAACTGAAGCACTTTGAACCACGGGAGTGATTCAAGAAGGAAGGAATGCATGGAAATGCAATGGAGACGAGGCTGCAAATGCCAAAGTGATGGTTTGAAGGAGGCGAGAAGGAGGATCCAGCATAAAGGCGAAAACTCAGAAAAGTCCTTGAGGAACCATCCCAAGGTTTTAGGCACCCCAGACTCAGAGAGACAGACGCTGGGCTAAACATTGATTGCAGAGCTGGCACACATGCAGCTTCATTACTGTCTGCAGCTCTCCCTCTGTCCTCTGTCTGATTGTGTAGATCACACGCGTTGGATGATGTCAAAACAACCTGTACCTGTAAGCATGCAAAGAGAGCCTGCATGCTAATTAAGGATGAGTGATGAATTTGGATTTGGGGACCACTACAAAAGGTTTTAGGATCTGATAACTGTCACAGCCATGCTCAAAAGACAGGCACAGCAAAAAGTGGAACTTTATAAAGCATCTTGGTCCAACCTAGGTTCGAGAGCAGAATTAAGGTTGGAATTGAATGGTTGTTAACCATCCTTCCCTCATTTGGAACTGACGGAAAGCTCCAACTCTTATATAAATGCCACAAATATCCTAAACTGCCTGTGATTTTCCTAAGCCTCACTGATGTAGAATTAATATCACTAAAGCGCCCTCTCACCACGTACAGGACTATCTCACACACACAAAGAGCCTGCGTTCAACATCGACAAATACCCACAGCTTGAGATTAATAGTCAGGAATTAGGAGGGCAGGAACCTTCGATAAAAGCCACACGTGAAGGCCAGCGTGGATTTTTAATATTGGGGACAACAAGCATTAACTAATTTCTCCTACTGGAGAGCACTGTCCTCTAGCCTCTATTTTTGCTCCTAATTGTTCCTGCAGGTAGCAGGTTAACACGGACCACACTTAGAGAAGGCAGCAATTGAAACCGGCATAGATACTGAAAGAAAGGGCTCAATAAAAGAGCAGCATGTGCTCTAATCTGGCCTTTTACAACATCCACTATCAAAGAGCTTTGGGGGTTTAAGGGGATTAGATACCATAACCCATCTGTCAGGTCATTATGGAAGGAAGCGCTCCTGCTGTTTTCAAGGGAGAATGCCCTACTGTATATTATTATCATTAAGCATTTACAGAGTACTATGGGCGGTCAAAGCGCTTTCAAAGCATTTTTATTTGTTGTTCCTTATGAAGCACTGGCACCTCTAAGAACTGTCTGCAAAATGGGGAAACCAAACCGAGGTACCAGAAGATGCTGGCAACTGTCTCCTTTACCCAGAACACAGCACGAGCTGTAAGGAGAACCTAGAGCTTGGAAAAGAAAAAAAAAATTATGTTTTGAAGACACAGCCAGGGCGTGAGAGGAGGACTGAGCACGGAAGTTCAGTGTACGAGTGTGCGTGGTAAAGGCAAGCCCAGTTTCCCTGTGGTTTCCTGCAATCTCACACATGACTCCCTAACAAATACATTTCCTGTAGGCGCACGACGCATCTTAACAAGAGCTGTACACTGTGATTGGCACGGTTCTGTATGGGAGGAGAAGCTGAAGGCAGCGGAGCGTGAGTGAGCGGAACGATGGACCCATGCGTTCAGCTATCATTTACACTGCTGGAGACCCAAACACAATGCATAATGAGGCAAAAATGAAGTGCTGTGTGCCCGTTCATCCACATCGCTTATAATTTTCTAGGAATAATCCAGCCCTAAGCATACAACCTAAAGTGTGGGGCCAAAAGTTTAGATACCCACTGTGTCCCAACAAGGGAGCGCTAGCATTGCGTAGTGGCCTAGGGTTTGGGTTTTGTTTGTTTATTTGTTTTGTTTTGTTTTGTTCTTGCTTGTTGTTTATTTGTTTGCTGAGATCTCCCCCATTCAGAGCAGAATTCTGAGGCTCATTTTGGTGAGTCTAACTACCAAAGGGGCCACAGCTTTCATTTTAAATGGAATAAACCTCAATTAAAAGAAGTAATAAATAAACTGTAGGTATGTAGGACTTAAGTGCAGAAGTGAAATGCCTCTGGTACACGCAGTTGCTCAAACACACTCATCAATTTGAGTGACTTGTTTAAAAGGGTTTGGTTTTTATCTTTTAAAACTGTTGTGGTTTTGTCCCATGAAGGAAAAACAATTGTTCTTAGTATACTTTCTCTCTCTCTCTCTCTCCCTCTCTCTCTCTCTCTCCCTCTTTCTCTCTCCCTCTCTCTCCCCATTTTGCACGTACTTGATTATGTATTCACGGGTGTGCACGTACATGGTGTATGCACTTAAAGAGGCCAGAAAGAGATTTCCGTGTCTTCCTTGATCCATCTCCCCTTGACATTTGAAGCAGAAACTCTCACTGACCTAGAGCCCAGTGATTTTCTAGTCTGTGAGCCAGCGCCCGAGGCCACCACTCATCCCTGTGTAGTCCTGGTGTCTGTGGACTCACGCTGTGTCCAGCTTTTACGTAAGTTTTTGGAATCCAAACTCGGGTGCCCCTGCTTACACAGCTAGCTTTTTTTTTTTTCAACTGGGCCATCACTCCAGCCCCGAGTTTTCATAATGTTCTTTAATCTTAAGTTGGTAAAAATGGTTTCCAATTCTCTCTCGGTATGTGCTGATAACCTACCCTGGGCTGGGCTCAGTCTCTTTCCCTCACAGGCTGATGAAAACATTCACATAGGTTTGTTACTTGGGGGGTCTTGAGGAAAAGCTAAGTGCTGGGGAGGATCCTTATCTCTCTCACGGTGAGGAGGGAGGAGGGATAGGAAAAAGAAGCACCCACAATGCATTTCGGCTGGAATGCAAGGCTGTGTACGGATGGGGTGAACAGGAGTGAGGAGGAGATATGCCTGCAGGAATGAGCACGGAACGAGGTGTAGTAACCAGCAAAGGTGCTTACAGGGAAAACCAAGAGCGGTCGGTTGTAGCCCTTAGTTGTTTCTGGTGAGTCAGAAGTAGGTGTCAAAGGAGGAGTCCCTTCTCATAAGGAAAGGACAGCCCAGCCAATGTCATGGTACCCATTTCAGCACCACACAGCATCAGCAATTTCTGATTCAAGGGGTTACAGCCCTTGACTCCAGATGGCTCTGATTATTCATAGGTGATTTGAATACTCAGCAAAGTTGGAAGCCGTCGGTTACCTTCTTAGACTTTCTCTTATTCAATCTATCTCTTCATTTCACACCAGCTCCAGGTCTGTACCTCAGGTCCTTCTCAGTTCCCACCCGGATGACTGTAAGGGCCTCTTGACTCCCTTTCTCAACACTGCTGCAACATTTCTGAATGTACATATGCATACGTCTTCATGTCCTGCGTTAAAGCTTTTGTGGGCTCCACATCATCTAACAATGGACACAACACACAGTAAAATCTGATGACAGCTTACCCTTTCCTGCCTCCACCACCTCAGTCCCCACCACAGAAGCGCACAGGTACAGTGATCTCAAGATTTCCTGCGGTCTATTTAGGCTCCGTCGGAATGCCCCACACTTCCCTTCTATTAAAGAGGAACTATTAATGGCACGTACCATTTCATGTCCTAGAGGCTACTCTACAGGACGACCTCAAATGTCCACAGCAACCAATCAATCAATCTCTCCTCCCCCACCTCTCTCTTTCTCCTCTTTCTTTGTCATTTTTTCACCTCACTCCCACGGCAGTCCCCATCACCACTGTGCCTTAGCAAATGATGTGGCCTCTGCTCTGTTGCTGCCTACTGGGTGATCTCCCACGCCCACCCCTTGCCTGTATTCCACCCTCTAAGGACCGTATCTGATGTCCCTCTCCTGCAGAATGTTCTGCCTTCTGCTAAGCAGTTAGCAATTCCATCCCACTTAGAACTTCAGTTGCACCTTGAGCCGGTCTCTGCCTCTGCACTCATAAACATATAACACGTGAATTTTCAAACCCATCTCTTTGTAATCCCCAAGGACTCACAGAACAAGGGGCATCTCTCCTCTGACTGTGGCTTTGTCATCAACATTGAGATCTCTAACATTTATGAACGTGGTGACAAGTGGTTCAAATGAGTACTGACGAAAGGCCACACGGAGGGCATTTTTGAAGGCCACTGCTGAGGTAGAACCTGATGGCAGAACTGTAGCAAGCTGTTAAGGACAAGGCGGTGCAGAGGTGATGGTGTGGAGAGCCTTGACGAGAGAAATCAGAGAGGCTAAAAAGAGACGGAAGACAAATTCAGACTTTGAGAAGGGCAAGGAGAAAGCATTGTATTTTCTAGGCACCAGCTCTTTAATGGTGGGGGGCTCTCTCATTCTCTCTACAGACTTTAAATCTGGGAATTTCTGAGCACTGCCTGTGGCTCTTCATCCTTTAAGTCCCGTGCTATTGAGATGCAGTGTGAGTAGCTATTAGTCACTGTATGACTACATAAGAATCAATAGATGTGTAACCAGTTTATTGAAAGGGCCGAGCGTAATGAGTGTAAACAGGAAGCAGCTGTATCTTCCTCCTCCTACTGCCTTTCAACGTGTCAGAGTCTTTACCCCACATCCTCATAACATGTCAAGTAGCAACTCCTAGCTTCCCGTCATTTTCAATAACAACACAGAACTCGGCCCTTTCTTTGTAACTACAAAACACTTCCAGGTAGTGAACGGCTCTGTTAAGTGTAAATGTTTGGTCCGCAGGTCTCATTCAGAGCTTCTCTCCCTCTCGTGAACATGGACTCAACCCCTTGCAAGTGGGGTGCGCTGTGCTCTATGACACTAACTCTAAGAACTGTGAGTTCTTTCTGTTTTTAGAATGGGAACAAGAGCCCAAGTGCCAAGAGGACAGAACAAAACATTCTCATTCAGATAACATTGCTTATAGTCTCAATTGACAACAGTTGGCCTCCAGTACGCCATCTGGGTATCTAAATGTTAACTTCTTGCAAGAACTACTTTTGTTTAAGAGGCTACAAATTTCTTGATGTGGGCATGCTCTGGACAGCCCATATATTTACACACAAACGTAAATATGCAAACACACACACTCTCACACACTCATATATTCACACAAACATACACATACACGTATTCACACTTAGATGCACAAAAACACAGTCATACACATTTACATTCAGATACATGCATTCTCTCAGACACAGGCACACTCACATACATACACAATTGCACATCCATACATGCACACACACACACGCATGTTCACATATACAATAAAAACACAATAACGTATACTAATACACACAAGCAATCGTCAATCACGCACACACACTCATTCACATACAATCATATCTGCACATATGCACACAACCACACCAACAGTAACCACACACACACAATGACACGCTCACACTCTCTTACATACTCAAGTATATATATCCTATGTACTCAAGTATATTCATGATCACATTCAAACTCACACTCTCACATTTACACACACACTTGCACTCACACGTATCCCTACACACAATCACACACACTTTCACATGCACACTCACACTTACACTCAAACGCACATACACAGTCGCACAACCATACACCCACAAATATGTACACACACATAATCACACCCTCTCACACATTTACACAGTCACGTGTACAAACTCACATTCGCTGATGCACACTCAGTACACACTCACTCACATACACATGTATACATACACACAGATACTCCTATGTGTACAGACACCTGCATGCATACAAATGCACAGGAACCTACATGCACACAAATGAATACACTCTCACAATGAATGCCTTTGCTTTACCACACAGTGATCAGACTTGTCATGACAGAGCTAAAAGGAGGAAGCAAGGAAAGCAAATGTTCAGTTTTAAAATTTTGAAATAAATTTTCAGAACCTATGGGCAAAGCCAAAGTGTGATAGTGAAAGTTTCTACTCGGAAGAATTAGTTTGTTTTGCCAGGAAAAGTTTTTTTTTTTTTTCCTTAATTCAAAAATAGTTTGGGGAATTGTCCAAGGAATAAAAAAAAAAAAAACAGAACAGTAAGGGATCTGAGGGCATAGGATTATGCCGTAAACACTAATTAGAAAGACCAAACGATGCCGGGTTACTGCACTTCAGAGCACATGAAGATTCAGAGGCCTTGGAGAGGCAAAATAGTAATAATCATAATAGCCAGAATGAGTGAGGAGGCCCAGAAGTCACAGAGACCCTGGATAAACACCAGAGCCTGCAAGAAAAACACGGTGTGCCTAGAATCTGCCCTGCCTTTGCGAGGGCAAAAGTCAAATGTCACTAATAAGCATAAAAAAGAAGCAGAAGAAAGCATTACTCCCAGTCCGTTCAGTAACCCCAGCATCCAATGGTCTCCTGCACACAAAATGTGCTGAGTAGTAAGTGTGGTGGATTGGATCAGGATGGACCCCGGACGCTCAGATATTGGAATGTTCGGTTCCTAGTTGGTAAACTGTTTAGGACTGATTAGGACGTGTGACCTTGTTGGAGGAGGTGTGTCACTAGAGCTGGGCTTCCAAGTTTCAGAAGACCAAGCCAGTTCCTTTCTATCTGCCTTGGACTCCCAGATCAGATGTAAGCTCTCAGTTCCTGCTTCAGCACCGTCTGCTTTCCGGATGCCAGGTTTCCCTCCATGATGAATATGGACTAACTCTCGGACACTGTAAGCGAGTCCCTCACCAAATGCTTTGTTTTATTAGTTACCTTGGCCATGGTGTCTCTTCACAGCAATAAAACATGACGAAGACGGTAAGTCGAGGCTGAATTTCCACTCAACTTCCTGCATGTGCTTCACTCCAGTTATCTAGATTCCGTCTTAACTGGAACGTGGGCTTTCAGAGTAACCGGACTTTCAGCAGGTGTCCTTTCATGTGTTGAGAGAAGTGTAACACTGCTTCATTCTCCTCTAGAAGCTCAGTTAGGTCAGATGAATCCCTTGCCTTATTAAAAGAAACACAAAAGGAAGACTATTTGAAAGTGTTGGGATGAGAGACTCCAATGTCAGGTCAACACGAGTATCTGGGAACACTGTGTGTTGAATTTGGTATTGTTCAGTTCTCTAATTAAATGAGTTATGCTCTCTATAATGACCAGTCAACAGTGGACCACGTGTATTATGTTGCTGCACCGTACAACCCAGGTGCGTAGCAGACTATCCCATCAAGGTTTTGTATGTGCCCTCGCTGAGGCTCATGCTACCATGAAAGCACTAACCACATGTTCCTCTGGACTTACATCCCTGCTGGTAATGACACACGCCTGCATTTAACATTTGCCAGGCCACACAGAGTTCACAGCGCATTCCACATCTCCTGAGACAGTCTCAGGCACTTCATTCAGACTCAGAGAAACTGTCCAGAACCTATCAGCACTGATCTCAACTATTCAAAGCAGAGCTTTGTCCTTCTGGTGCCTTTCTGCATCCATCAGGGAGAAGAATATTTCTGTCTTCCAATACTTCCAATATTCAATTAATTTCTTACAAAGCTTGGGAGAGTGAATAGGAAACATTTCTGTTTCCATTCATGACCGCACTTTCAAAGTGCGTGATAGGCTTTGAGAACAGATATTGCGCAATAGAAATTGATTTGATTTTCAATATTCTGGCAAACACTAAGAATAAGTTTTGGTGTGTTAAATGTGAAGACACCATGGTGAATGAGAGCTATTCCCTGTACCAGGAAACCCTATAATCCCTTATTTAATGGATATATGTGGTGGGCCTCTCTTTTTCTCTATTAAATTTATTTAGATACTTAGTGAACATGTGTTGAAACCTTATGTTCACACTCCATCTTACCGTGTTTCAGGAGAAATCTGCTTCTCTCTGTAGCTCCGTAGATGTCCATTTGGCTGTCAGAATTCTATTTACTTTCGTAATTCTTTCCCTTTCTCTACCTGAAATCGTCTCATATCCCATTGCTTATTCTTGGTTTAGTAAAATATATTTTGTTAGAGGTGTTAGATTATTATATTCTCTGGTCTTGACTTTAATTTTTACATTTCAAAGACGGCTGCTAACAGGATGAGAGTCAGCTTCTTCAACTGGCATTCCGCATGTGCCAGCGGGTTGGCCCAATAGCCACGTGTGTACAGGCAACAGTAATCAGTCTCAGGGTTTTATGAAGATGATTTGAAGTTTTAAGGGAGACAGGAATGAAGGTTGGGTTAGATCAAAAGGCATTGTACACATGTAAAAGTTTCTCAAAGAATAGGTTAAAAACATTTTAATTCTATATATTTACTTCCATAGTAAAACAAGTTCTCAGTCTCCTGAGATTGTGTCTTAGGCAAGGTAACACATATGCACACACACACACACATAACACACACACACATACACCTTGGAGTTTTGTACCCAAACAGATTCTTATGAAATGCAATGGTCATCATTAAAAAAACAAAAATGATGTAATGATTCAATTCTCATCTCTTTCTTTCAACTTATTATTTCTAAAAAACTTAAATTTGTGTATTTTGTTTGTTTTGTGTGTATGGATGTTTTGCTGCAAGTCTGTATTGCACAGCGTGAGTGCAGTATGTATTATGCATTTGGGAAAGAAGAAGGCACAGGATCTCACGAAACTGCAGTTGGGGAAGATGGTAAGCTACCACATAGGTGACAGGAACAGAATCTGAAAGTGCAACGGATGCTCTTGACCACTGAGCCATCTCTCCAGTCCCTTAACTCATTTTCTGGTATCAGAAGTCCCACTATGATTTTTGTTAGAACGTTGGAAATGTTTTTATGCTGTGGAAGTTTATTTTTAGTTGTGTTTAGAATAATCGCTTTTGTGCACTGTTGGGAAAAGGGATGCATAGGTATTGTCTGCAGGTGTTGGATTTCTATGGGGGATGTTTGATTGCCAATGATCTACATGTGCTAAGAACACCTGAGGAGTTCTGAATCAATAAAAATACCTGAGCTCAGATGTTCAGGTTTCTACTGTCAAGTACAGTGCTGGCCGTGACTGTGGTTCCCTCTACTGAGGTCTGGCAGAGTTTGCATGTATGCGAGTGCCTCCTTGTCATCTGTGCTGAGTCACCCAGTAGGTGTACAGCTACAAAGGGTGCACCACCCTGGGGCAGGACATCATGCCAGCTCATCCAACTTGCAGACAAGGAAAAACAAGAAAAAAACTCCAGACCTCACAGAGTCCAGTAACATATGCACAGGGAAGCTACCAGAGGCTAGAGATTAAGTAAGGTATTGAAGGCTCCTAAAGGAAGAGCAGAGAAATGAAATAAGCATCTATGAAGAGAAAAGGCTGTGAAATTAATAAATAAATGAGGAAAAAAACTCTGAGGTGAGACCCACAGAACAGAGGCCCTCAGAGATAAAGACTTCAGCTAAGAGCAGAAAAAAACAAGGTTCTTACTGCTTTGCCTGATCATGGAGCTGATGCTCCCTTCCACTGCAGGTGGTAGTGTACTGTTTCACAAGCTGAGTTTTCTGATAGCTGTGTTGTGTGTGTGCGTGAAGCCATAGTGGGTCTTGTGTTTGAGGTCTATCAAGAAGGATATATGTTTCCCCATAGCAGTGGTGAGAAAAAATGTCAAACTGCCAGAATGTTTCGCCCTTCAATTCTTCCCACTGGCCCAGGACCCCCAGCTGTTGTGGAAGCTGCAGCTTGGAGCCAAAAAGCCTCTGAGTTAAACTGACCAGCTTTTTTTTTTGGGGGGGGGGGTTGGTGGTGGTGGTGGTGGTTTATTTGTTTGTTTTTTGTTTTTCTGCAAACCTGACTAAGAGAAAGACAAGCTATCCAGATACTGGTGGTGGTGATTAGATTCCACACATGAGGGAACCCTTCCTGCAGACAAGGACCAGTGGTTTTCCTGCAAATCAGACTCTTATCTTAAAATATGGTAAGAGTTTCCTCAGAGTCAGCACACAGAAGCTGTCTTCTAGAACCGGTTGAAGTTGTATCTCGTGCTGGTAACTGAACTTGGTACTGTAAGAGTCACCCAGGTGTTACTGGTTTTGAAGGCATGAAGGATGAAGGGGTCATGGAGAGCAACTATGAGAGGCCAGAAGAGGCCATTGGTAAAGGTGTAGCCACAGTAGCAGCTGAAGGCCCAGATTGAATGGATCATGTAAAGATGTTGAGGCTTAGTACAATGAAGAGAGCCCAGGAGAGGCCCTTGGTGAGAGTGAAGCCCAGTTGCAGCAAGGGACCCCAGTGCTCTGAAGCTGATAGTACCATGGAATGACCATCAATAGCAGCAGCAGTGGAGGGAAGCCAGCTGGAGCCTGGAGGACAAGCTATGTGTGCTGCAGAGGCCAGAGAAGAGATCCAAGCCCATTGAAGGAGCCCAGAAGATCATGAGCTTTCTCAAATCTGACAGCAGATTTCTACTGTCCAAAGACTTTGTAAAAAGCTTGATAGATGTTTGGTTTCATTTGGTCCTGTGCATCAGCAACCCTTGTGATTGTTCCTCTTGTAACTGGTTTTGCTGGTGTAGTGTTAAATTGTGTTGTAGAGATAAAACAATTTTTTTTAATACAGAAAAGGGAAATTGTTCTGGAAGTTTATTTTTAATTGTATTTAAAATAATTGTTTTTGTGCGCTGTTGGAAAAAGGAATGCATAGGCCTTGGCATTTTGTGTTGTCTTCAGGTATTGGATTTCTATGGGGGTGGGGGCTGTTCGATTACTAATGATCTGCATGTGCTATCAATAGAGTACTTGAGTTCTGAATCAGTGAAAGCACCTGAGCTCTGATGTTCGGGGGGTTCCACTGGGGTACAGCGCTGGCCATGACTGTTGGTTCCCTCTGTAGAAGTCTGACAAGAGTTTACACAGACGAAAATGGCTCTGTATCTTTCTGGGTGAGCTGCCATGCAAGCAAAGCACTACATTTTTATACCACATGCTTTAGACCCTGTCCATGCCAATCTCAAGCAGGACTTCAGATCAAGACATTTTCTTTCTGCTGTTTTGCTTATCTGTCGGTTAGAATGTATGCAGACAGCCTCACTATGTGATTATCTCTGTACAGCCCTTGCCTGATTTCATTTCCTCCATAGAACGTGAACTACACTGACGCAATGAAAAATACTCTTTGAGGAGACCAGGAAATGGATCACCTGTGTTATTTGTATAATTTGTGAGCATCTAGAAAATAACATGTCAACAATCTGGCTCAATCACCATTTACCTTTATTTCTGGGGCTTTTGTAATTAACTCATTGGTTTCCGATGGAATCAGATCTTATAGATATCTCAGTCATACCCTGTTTCATGAAGCTATAAATACTCTAAATCAGAGAATTCACTTCATCCATTCTAATTATTAAGCCTCAGCCTTGCCTCAAAGAACCAAGTGACAAATGCCATCAGCTTGTGTTCCCTCAATTTAACATCAGACACCATGGCTTTGGAAGTCCCAGATAAGTACCTCCTTCCCCTCCGTCCCCAGGAGGCAACCTTGGTGACCCCTCACACTAGCCTTACACTGCCCTACCTATTCTCCTTGACAGGATAACTTGAACCACTCCAGCACCTCTACACATCTGTGGGATTGCTTCCACTGGGCTTCTAGATTTCCCAGGAGCACTGGGCATCTCTACGTGCTCCATACACACTCAATGGACAGATTGAAGTATTTGACTGATTGATGGCTCATTAGAGTAGGTAGGAGGCTCACCGAAGATAGGAAATTTGTTCCATTCTGAGATAAATATGTCAAAAGTGGAATAAGACTTAGCATCTAAGTTACACGTTTCTATGCTTGAAAAAGTAACTCTGAAAGGGTGAGTAGCCCCAGACTGTGAGAGTACCCGGAGGAGAAGTCTCTTTGTTGCACTGGTATCTCTTCACTGCGTGTGCACCCGCGCGTGTGTGCACACTCCTGTGACAACCTTGGCCCTCTACCACCACTGCGTTTGAAGCAAGGTCTCTTGTGTCGTCTGATGCATTTAGCAGGCGAGCTGTCTTGGGGTTCTAGGGTTTCCCGGTCGTCACCTCCTATTCCCTCGCAGGGCCACCCCCACTACCGACTCCCACTTCTGCAGCTGGCTTTTTAAAACATGCATTCTGGGGATTTGAACCAAGCCTATCACACTTGTGTACCAAGGCCTTTGTCCACTGAGCTGCCTCCCCAACCTGTATTGACTGACATTCTTAACACAAGCCCTCCAACGTAAACTCTGGAAAGTACACACACACACACACACACACTCACTCACACACAATAAATAAATAAATAGATAAATAAATAAATAAAATTAAAATTTAAAAAAACTTTAAAGTCCTATTAATGCTTTTAAAAGCACGTCTTTTGATGATATAATTTGGTTACACCTATTGCAGCTACTAACTTTAAAGTGACAGGAAAAGTGTGTTTTCTAAATCCAGAACTATTGCGTGTATTTTTAATCAGGAGGGTTTTTCTTCTTTTCCTTCATTCATAACCCACACTCCCACCCCAGACTGATGAATTTACAAATGCTTAAGAACATGTGTGTAATAAAAGTGGTAAGTCATTCGTTACTGACATTTTTAAGATCTGGCCTCACCCACACTGGGCCCCTCCTGATATGAATTGCAGGCAACTCCTTCCTGCTGTTGTACGGAAACAATATGAGTTTAATATTTCGTCGCTACGACTTAAAGATGCTGCACTTTATTAGAACATGATGAAACTTAAGGGGTCTTAAGTGGAAATGCTTTCCCTAACATTAACCTGCAAAATCCAGGGAAATTGCTAACTACAGCTAATTATAATTAAAAGTTCAAAATCCACGGCAAAGCTTGACATTGTCATTTTATTCAGATGTCATTTGCATACAAAGTCAGCCTCACATTTAGTAAGTCTTATTACTATTTGAAGAGGAAATGTCCCAGTAGGTTACCGCTTGAACTCTTGGGCCCTGCCCAGTGATCCTGTTTGGAGAGGTAATAGGACCTTACAGGAGGAAGAACATCACTGGGGAAAAGGGCTTCGAGATTTCAGAGCCCAGCCTCTCTTATTGTTGTCCCTCTGCTTCCTGAATCCTACACAGTGTGGTCAGGCAGCTTCCTGTTACCACAGCCCAGCTTTCCTGACTGTTGCTGTGTCTTTCTGGGACATGATAAACCGTGTCCCTCTGGAACTGTAAGCCCAACTGTAAACCCTTTCTCCTCATAAGGTGTTTTCATCAGGGTGTTTTATCCAAGAAACAGAAAAGAAATTAATACAGTGCTTAAACTGTCCTAAAATTTCTAATCACACTTGTTCTCCAAAACGTGGATATTGTTTTAAAACAAGATAAAAAATTAAAAGCCACCATTCACACATTTAAAACTCTTTTAAAAAAAATTTTTTTTTGAAACTTGGTTATACCAGATGGGGAAAACATGTCCTATTGAAAGCCATTTTCTGACCGGAAAAACAAGGTTGATTTTTAGAAACTCATAAATACAAACCAGAAGCGAAAGCCTAGTAGAAAAACGTGCACAGAAAATATCTCAAGACAAAGTACGATAGCTATAGGATGCCTCGTCAATTGCCGTAGCGCACCCCCAATTAATCACTGCGCGTCCCCCATCAAGTTCAGAGCGAGCAAAGAAATGGGTCCCAAGCAGGCTTGTCCAGGACGCTTCTGCTTCCTGTGGGACCCGCCACTGGGAGGCATTTCTGTAAAGTGTGCTTATGCTGCCCTCTCTTGGTGAACGAGGAGCACTTGATTTAACTACCACTGAATTTTTTTCTTTCTTCAAAAATAAAAAATAAAAATAATAAAAAACTTTCAAAAAGATTTTCTTGTTAAAAGAAACAATCTGCTTGTATCCAGAATTTCCAAGGCCATTTGCACAAATTAAAACGCTAATTAATAACCTGAGAACAGCCAGAAGTTCTTGAAATAATTTTGGGTTTCGAAATCGACGTGACTTGAAACCAGCTGGGGTGCACATTCAAATGTTTTCGCTTATAGACTCCGGGAAATTCCGTTTTGTAACAAACAGTGCCAA
Organism: Cricetomys ansorgei; assembly: GCA_026225945.1. Classification (NCBI taxonomy): domain Eukaryota; kingdom Metazoa; phylum Chordata; class Mammalia; order Rodentia; family Nesomyidae; genus Cricetomys; species Cricetomys ansorgei. Next base: position 3,331,953 of record JAMJFZ010000558.1, read on the forward strand.
ATGAAAGGAAGAGCAGGAAGGCCGTGGCTGCACGGTTTTTGGAAAGACGCTGCACCAAAAGTGGATCCTTAGCACGCCTCTTAAGTCCTCTGTCTGCTTTCGCAACTGATGAAACAAATTTCGATCCGTTATGAAAGAAGAAATGGCTACTGGATACGCATAAGTAGAACAAACATGGAAGACAAAAATAACCTCTTGTGGTGGGCAGTGGTGGCAGACGCCTTTCATCCTGGTACTCATGAGGCAGAGGCAGGTAGATCTCTGTGAGTTCAAGGCCAGCCAGAGTTACAACAGAGAAACCCTGTCTCAAAAAACCAAAAAACAATGATAAAAAAGAACCTCTTGTGATAATCAGTTTTAATTTCAGAACCAGTGGCATGCTAGAGCCGGCTGGAATCAGCTTGCAAGAATTAACTGTGTGCGGGATCTCCCAACTCAAATGTTCAGTGCCATAATTTTGACAGATGAAATCTATCATGGTAGAGGTATAAACACTATATAAATTGACAAACACTATAAATAAGGATTTTGTCAGAGAAATAGAGAGAGACAGAGGGGAGAGAAACTATGATATCACAGGCAGGACTGGTTATTAAGCATTTAGAAATTCAAGAAACAGAGTTTCCTAATTATAATGAATAGACTCCGACAGTGCCTTGGAACATAGAGGCATCTGCGCCCCCTTTTCTTCAGGCATGTGCAAATCTAGCTACTCTGTGTGCCTCGATGTGTTGTCAGAAGAGAACTATTCACAATTACCATTTTCTCTCCTCTAAATCAAAAGTCTTCCTGGATAGACATTCTACTCCCATTGTGGTCTTCCTTTCTCTCTCTCTCTCTCTCTTTCTCTCTCTCTCTCTCTCTCTCTCTCTCTCTCTCTGTTTATATGTGTGGGTCATATAACTGTAGACGTGCATGTATGTGCACACGCATGTGGAGCCCCAACTCTGACGTCAGGAATCATCTCCCATGGCTTTCCCATCTCCTTCATTGAGGCAAGATCTCTCAACCAAACCCATAGCTCACCAAGATGGCTAGTCTTACAACGCATCTTGCTCTGGAGATCCCATCCCATTTCTCCCCTCTTCCAAGGCTAAAATTACAGGCAGGCCACGACATTCACATGGCACTTACATGGGTCCTCGTGTTGAGTCATTTCTCAAGCCCCTATCGTATTTTACAACAGCTCACTTAGTAGCAGAGGCTGGGAAAATTGAGGGAATTTATTAATATAGCCACATATCAAATACTCAACCACGTTACCATGGTGAAATGTATCGAATATGTTTCTATGTTGCATGGGACACAGGTAGCATATGTTCCATGACTGACAACATGAGATTAAAAGTTTATCTTTATTCAACAATGATGTCTTTAATATCTCCACCTCTCTCTTAATTTTACCCACCAATAGGAGGTAAAATTCAAGAACCTTGTGGAATCTTCCTTTTAACTGATAGACTCACCTGTATCTTTACAGACACCAGTTCACAAAATTAACTGACGTGGAACCCCGGTGACCAAGGAACACAAGCTTAATTTCTAAAGTATAGCCATTTTCTGTGTCTCATGCATGACAGAGGCTTGCTTCATGCATATACAGTGCACATTCTGGAAGCTTCTTTTTGAGTTAGGTTTAGTTCACTGTGCAGAAAAGATTATCAGGAATAGTTGGCTTCATTATTATGTCAGGTCTGCCTTTGCTCCCAGGATCTACTTGAAGGTTCTATATATCAAGGCTATTGTTCTGTTGGAAAGAATAAACTATTAGTAGATTCATAATTTTATATATAAATAGTGAAAGGGACTCACTGGGTGGTAGTTCAGCTAAACAGCTGCAACAACGTCACTAGCAGAGCTAGCAACTGACCAACAGTTCCGGCCATTGGATGCAGAAATGGAGCCTTTTCAATTAATCTCTGTTTCCTCATAATGAAATCCGGTAACAGAAGCATGTTTTAAATGAGAAGATGCTAGAAAACATGATCACTGAACATGGAGAGTCACCCGCTTGCTGCTTAAACCTCAAAATGAGAAGGTATCTGGTGACATAAGGTCACTCCTAACGTTGTTGTTGGAAAGATAGAAAAATCATCGTATCAGTAACACAGACAGAAAGAACCAGTGCCAGGCAAAGAACAATCTATGGGAATGTAATTTTCAGTGTTACAAGTCATTAAGTTGAAGACATGTGGGAATCAGTTTTAAATACAACATATAATCAGAATCTACTGTGAAACCACATAATAAAAATAACTTCTTAAAAACTGCATCAAATCAATAAGGTGTTTATTTAATAAAATAAAAAGACTGATCCCTGGATATAGATATTTTGAAGGCTCTTCGTCAAAGGGAATAAAAATGAAACTATATCTCACTGACCACACAAATGCACAGATAAATCTTCCCGCACCCTGTCAGCACCCTTTATTTTATTTACACTTAAGGAAAACAAGAAGCAACGCATCAACTAAGTAATCTACCAAGGGGTTGCAGCTAGGTAAGTGGTGCAGCTGGGATTTGAATCCAGCCTAGTCGGAATGGCTTTACACGCCTCTCATGCAAGTTAAGGATAAAACTACAAAACCCAGGAATCCTTGCTCCGGAGCAGCTGCCATCTTAAATTGCTTTTTGTCTCATTCTACTGCATTCCCCTACTCACAGTCTACCGTAGTGGGCACACAGCTCTGCAATGTGCTAAACAAGTTGCCGAGGACCCACAATGCTCATAGAGCCGGGCCACCTGAGAATCAGGGTCAGGCCCTCCTATTGCAGAGAGGTGTTCCATTCTAGAAGTAAGCGTTTGATAGAATTTCTTACACACAGGTGTTATTTGTCCTTGTTATAGTCCGTAATAATCTGTTTAGACGGCTTCTTCCTGCACTAGAATTTAAGGCCTTAGAAAATGAGACTATTGATCGTTTGTTTCTTTATTAGGTAGCATGGTTCTTGACACACAGCTGATACTCAACATGTGTTTGTTAAAATGAAATTATATACCATAGCCAGGAAAAGCAGGCTAAAAAGGAATCGCTTTAACCTATATGCTAAACAGAGACATTTTTGTCCAAAGAATTTTATTGATAATTCTTTTAGGAATGTTCCAACTTCTCTCCTCATTCTTCATCTGGTGGACTCTTCCTTGGGACTATCTCTTGAGTGCTGGGGATGTCGCTCAGTTGACAGAATGCTTGCCTGGCTTTCGTGAACCCCTGGGTCCCATGCCCAGCAGCATATGTGCCTTGTGTGGCGGTCCCTATAATTCCAAGGCTCTCGGAAGTGAAGGCAGAAGAAGCATGAGTTCAAGGTCACCTTAGAGTGAGCTCAAGGCCAGCTGCTGGGTGCTGTAGAAGACACTGATGGGTAGGGAGAGGACGGGGAGGGGAGGGGACATTTTAGACTTTCGTCCTTACTTGGGCTGCTTCAGCAATAATGTCAAGATTACTTTTTTGCATGGGTACTCCCAATGCACAGCCTTTCCCCTCTCCCACAGGGCTGACACAATCATCTTCCTAAAAATACAGACTCTGAGTCTTCAGTCCTTCTTTAAAAGGCAAATGTAATATGAACTCATACAGACTCTGACATCATGCACAAGACCTGCAAAAATTCAAGCCAGACAAAATTCCAGCATGGACAAGAAGTAGACGCAAAGTCCCACCCCTATCAAGAAGCCATCCTCTGGGAGATGGAAAATAGGTTTTCTCCAGCGGAGTGACACTGGAAATACCAACCACAGTCCAGGCAGGCCTTGTGCCAGGAGTAGTTGGCCAACACTGGACTCCATGAGTTTTTGTTTGCTTGTTTGTTTTTGAAAGAGAGAAAAGGAATATGCAATCTGATGGGTAGGAAGATAGGGCCAATCTGGGAGCACTAGAGAGAGGGGAAAGAATAAGATCAAAACGCATAGCATGAAAAGTTAAATAGTTTTTAAAATAGTTCTGTAAAGAACAAAATCCAAACTGTTAAGCACAGCATCTACATATTGGGGATTTATTCCTAATATGTATTCCAGTGAAGTCCCTTTGCATATGCACCTTCAGTTATTCTGCTTTTCATTACTGTAGTAAAATACCTGAGCCTGGATGACTCTGTTAAAAAAAAAAAAAAAGAGTTACGGTTCTAGACGTTCAAAGGCACATTAGTGGCACTGCTCAGCTCTGGCTGAGACTTCATATTATCACAGATTCATGTTGGGCGCTGTGAGAGCCGTGGTGAGCTGACAGAGATCAAGCAGTCAGACAATTGGGACCAGGTTCGTTCCTCTTGAGAGAATTAACCAACTGTTTAACCAACTACCTTAACTCCCTCATGGGGCAACATGCAGAACGACCTTCTACTCGGCCCTGCTTTTTACATTACAGGTCCTAGCACCCAGCATGCTGATGGCCAAGATTTCAACAGATGAGCCCTTGGGAGGCAAGCCGCATCCAGCCATGGTGCATCCCACCCACGTTCAGTTAAGCCTGCTTCTCCTGGAATAGCTCTTGCGCCTCCAAGGCCACAGGGTCTTGGGCCACCTGGACATGTGTGACGTCCTGATCTTCTTGCTGTGGCTCTGGATGCCTCTCAGCATCATGAGAGGTAAGAACTGCTACCAGAGCACAGGATGTCACCTGTCATCTGTGCAGCCAGGAAGCACAGAGTGGACAGGAAGTAAACTAGGCTGTGAAACCTAAAGGTCAGCCCTGAGATGGTTCACTTCCTCCATGCAGGTTCCATGTCTTAGTGCCTCCATTGCCTGTTCTGCCAGATGAAGGCGGAGGTGAAGGAAGTACCTGTGCCTCCTAAAGGCAAAGCTATGCGAAGGCATTGGAAGCCATGAAGGATAGCTCTTGCTCTTCTGAATCTCTTCTTAAGCCACGAGCAAGAATAAACTCTTTTTCCTTGAGTTGCCTCTTGTCATCAGGAGGCTCCTGTAGAAATGCCTCCCATGTTAGAAGGGGGAAAATCTACTTCAGAACACACCAGATCTTAAAAATGGGATTCTTCGGGTTTATGCAAGAGATTCTGAGCAGCCACCACACCTAAACAGGTTGAATCCTTTACCTGCCTCTTAGAGAGACAAGACACTGCTGTAGGCCCAGTTTCTAAGGGGGAAAAATACTAAGCACTGAAAGGTAAATAATGATTCAGGAATGGAATTGTCTCATTCTAGCTTTATTTTTGGTGCTATGAGAAGATATCCTAACCAAAAACAACGTTGGTGAGAAAGGACTTATTTTAGCTCACAATTCCTAGTTACAGTTCATTGCTACAGGAGAGTCAATGGTGGCAGTCTAAGGCTCCTGGTCACATTGTGCCCACAGTCAAGACCAAAGAGATGAATGCATGAGTGATTAGCTGTGTTTCTCTACCCGTAACACAGTTCATCACACACACACACACACACACTCACACACACACTCACACACACACACTCACACACACACTCACACACACACACACACACACACACACCCGCTGTCCACAAAATAGCGCTGCCCACAGCGCTGGATCTCCTACATCGATTAAGTTTCCCACAGGCAGCCCACAGGCCAATCCAATGTAAACAGTTCTCACCGTCTCCCAGGTAGGGTTGAGTTGTGTCAAGGTGACAGTTAAGCTAAACAGAGCATTTCTTCCCGACTTCTCTTTCAGATGCATGTGAGCTCTCACTGTTTTGTATAAAACAACCAAAGTCAGCAAGATGGGCTTCAGGATGTCAGAGATAACATAGCTATGCTTCTCATGAGAAAAGGTGGGGATGAGGGGGATGAACATGAGGGATGATATAATTTGGAAACTGAATACCAAGTAAGACTGGGCTGGAGAACCTGAGGCCAAGATGCCACAGTACTGGCTGGGCTCAAGGTCGTGTCTGAGGAATCTGTTTATTCTTTTGAGCAATAAACATTTCATGACAATACTATAGCTTCAGAAGGCAAAACAATAGAATTAGCTGTTTGTTTGTTTTGTTTTGTTTTGAACCCTATTTCTTGCCCAAATTTAGTTTTTCCTTTGTACTTTTCACATTATGAAGTGAACAAATACCAATTTGAACTACAATGATATTAGGTTTTGATGATCTACCTATTCTTAGCCCGAGGACTAAGTGATTTTCTGTATTCACATTTTCATCATTTTAATGAAAATGAGGCAATATGCTGAAATGGTATTTTCTTAGAATGTATTAAGGTTTATATATTCTCAATTTTTCAGATATACTGTGTCATATACTTTTCCTCTAAGTCAGATGTATTATAAACACACAGATTAACATTTTTACTGCTAACAGCAAGCTGCAGGTTTCGAAATTAATTCCATTCTTGATCTTTTAGAGGATCTTGCTCTAACACAAGCAACAAAACAGCCACAATACAGCACAGCTTGACTAAATACTCAGGGTTGGTGGTCACCCCTGAAAGGCGTGGCACTGCACAAGTGACTTGATAGAAAGGGCGTGTCTGCACGTACACTTTTCCTAGGTCTGTTTTGTTCGCTCATCATCTGAGATTCTATTATTGACTCAAATAGTGAATACAGTCATAAAATGATACTTTAAAAAGATGAGTGTCCCTTTCTGAGAAGAGCCAAAATATTCGTCACTCAGTCAACAAGAATGTCAGTATTTTTGATGACTGCATAAAACAACTCAGTCCGAGGCTGGAGAGCTAGATGGTCCAAACACCCATGTAAAGCTCAAAAGCTCAAAACCACCTGTCACCCCAGCTCCCGAGGATCTGGTGCCTCTTCTGGCTTCCGTGCACACACGTACACATACCCACATACACCTACACATACATGCACATAATTAAAATTTTAAACTCTAAAGAGAATCCTTAATTTTTCAGTTCAGGCCGTGATGGTACATCTCAGTTGATACTCTTTAAAAAGCAACCAAGAGTAGCTTTGTCCTATTGTTAGAGGGAGATAATTCAGCAATGTGTTGCATGGCATAAAACAACTGTGACAGAACTTAATACGGCTGAGGAAGTATCACAATGTTGTTCTACATGAAACGGGCACAGAAAAAACATCAGACATGATAAATACTGTCTCTCACAAATAACGTGAAAAGCTTTGGATAAATTCTACCTTCCTACATCATCAGCAGGCCTTTTGTTTGAGAATATAATTTCAGATGCCCATCAAGGGCTTCTAGAAACAGCAAGCTCACATGCAAAGCTCTTGGCTGCCAGTGAGTAACATTAGAATCTCATTAAAGACAAACTTTTATCACATAGGACCCAAGAGATGTTGAATGCCTTTTCATTAGCCATTCCAGCGGCATCTTGACAGGATTCTTAAAGTAGCCTACACGACTTTACACATCACAATTACGTTGCAAATGTCTCACCTGGTTCTTGTGTACTGTTAAACTTGTTTTATTTCAAGGCATCTTTGCAGGATTCAAACCGCCTCTCTTGATAATCAGGTTTAAATGGTCTTCTGTAAATGACCAAATCTCAAGGGATAAGTCCCAGTAAATTTCCTGCACCAGGTCTGATTTTCCGTGCCTGTAACCTTAGCATCACTGTTTATCGGAATACATTATTGTGTGCCTTGATTGCTTACTCGCAAGTTGATTGGTTTAGATTGCTCTTTTCCGGTCTGTTCAATAGATGACTGGTCTTGGAAAATGCACTGCAGCACAAGTTTCATGGTGAGGTCAGTGTAGAACACACACACATTCTAGCCACTTCTCAAGACTCTTGGGATTTGTCTGTTTTGTTTCCGCAGTGTGGGACTGCACGCCAGGCGTTGCTGCCCCACTGAGACACTCTCAGTCTTTTTCTCAGTTCGTTGTAGGCCTAGACAATCACGCTTTTACATATCCAGCTTTTACATTCACTGATTTCTTCTTCAGTTTGGCCACACCAAGGCGACGGGCGCTGTTGTCGCTGCCCTCTGCACCATGTAGGAGGGGTAACCGTTAAAACTCTCTCCAAATTGATTGAAAATTCTATTCTTGCTGACAAAAGAGCATAATGTTTGTTTTGAAGCTAAGTTTCATTTTCTAATGCCATAAATTATCTCAGGACATTTTACTTTGCAATTATAGATTTTCAGTCCTTTCATTAAACTGATTTATATGCGTGAATTCCATGTGCATTATTTGATATATGATGATTTTGTTGATAAAACAGGAAGGTACCAAGCCAGACATACTGGGATCATCGTTCTTCGTCTATGAAAAAGTTGTTATTTTAGAGAATGCTTTTTTTATAAAAAGTATGAATTTTTAAGATATCTTTTAAAAGTCAGCTTTGCAGGCCGGGGAGATGATGGCTCAGCAGGTAGGCACACTTTTTACACAAGTGTTGGGATGTGAGTTCGGATCTACTGCAGTCACACAAAAGTGCACGGCCTGTGCACCTGCAGCTCCAGCCTTGGGGTGGAGCAGAGTCGGGGGAGGGGAGGCAGGTTGGTCCCTTGTAGTTGCTGGCCAGGGATCCTAGCTAAAAAATGGTGAGCTAAGGGTGACTGAGAGATCCTGTCTCATGGAATAGATGTACAACAATGAAAGGGGGGGATATGAGAGTGTGGGCAAGGTCATACACAAGCTTACTCACACACTTACACTTACACATATATACATGCGCGTATACACTTACACACACATGCATACACACATATATGCACATACACACACAAACACATATACACACATACACATATACTTATACACATATGAACACATACACATATATACACATACACACACTCGTGTATGCATATATAAACACATACATACTATGCATGCAGAGTCATTTTTATTCCATTGGGTTGTCAATTACAAAAATCAAGGAGTGTCTGTGTTAGATTACACACTACCTGACTAGATCTTTTTTTACCATCCCTCCCTTCTTTAGGGAAAACCCAACCGGTCTAAGGGTACACCTCAGTGTAGACTCCTATGCATGGGGCTCTGAGTTCCTTCTCCAGCATATCAAATAAATAAAGGGAAACTATCCAAATTTGTTATAAGCATCTCAAAGAACAATGTGATGAACAGCAAAAAGACTAAAATGCGCTTCATCTTAAGGCTTTGGATATTGTTAACAAATGACGAAATTGTAAAATTTCTTAAAACATGGAATTCATGTCTGAGACAATACAATTATTATATAATCAGATAAAAGTGTTGCTACTTTTAGAACATTCTGTCTTCCAACCAATGGAGGGAGGAGACAATTTTACTTACTTGATCTGACTCTTTACAGCAGGTAGCACTATCTCAAAGTTGTTGCACAGCGGCAAAAACTACTGTGAAAAATATGATTATCGGATTGAAAGCTTAATCTGCGGTCAGTCTCTCCTGCTACTGAAATCACTAAATGTGTATGTGTGTGTGTGTGTGTGTGTGTGTGTGTGTGTGTGTGTGTGTGTGTGTGTGGTGCGCATGTTCGTGTATAAGAACAGAAATCAAATGATAACATAGCATAGGTTTCTTGCATTAAAATTTTTTATTATAGTAACATATCTGAATAATTGAAGTTAAGTTCACCATGCAGGGATCACGTGCTCGAGCAAGGCATGGCAATGCAGCTGCACAATTAGTTGATATTTCCAGCATACCTTCTGTAACATTTGTATTCACATACAGGAACCAAAGCACGCAGGATAATTCTATCCATGATTCATGTTAGCAAATGTATTCTTTCGCCCTCAAATTCAGACTCCTCTGCGAGTCCATTAAAATTCAGGTGCTGTAGCACCTACAGAAGTTGTTATATGAACACAAAGACCTAAAATGGATGTTAGCCTTTGAAAGTAGTAGAATGATTATCTGACCACCTTTCAAAGGCAAACCTTCTTACTGATCTAGGAGTGATGAGTCTGTTGAGGGATGGGTTTGTCAAAGCAAGGAGCTTTCCAGTTCCTAGTTGGTGGTAACCTGGCAACTTTATACACCTCTTCCTGGATGACACGCCCTTCTTATATCACAGTGGGTTATTGGAGTAAATTTCTTTCAAAACACCAAACACCACCTATTTGTGACAGACCTTCAAAAACAAAGGCAATCTTAACATGTACCATTTCAACACATTGATTTCTGTTCCAAAACTGTTAGTGTGTGTCTTGCCTCACGCAGTGTACACATCTCGTGCGTTTGCAGCATACAAACGTCAACCTTGTTCCTAAAGTTCTCAGCACACTGAACTTGACCCAATATTCCACTGAAGTTTTATTGTTGCTCTGGCAAAAACGCACAACTACAAAAACTCAAGGAAAGAAAAAAGGCAACGTTTCTCCTTTTCACTTTGCCCATGCACAGTTAAAAGCTTCAAAGGGAATTTACAGAAGGAAAAGAGGAAATGGGGGCAAGGAGGAAGGAGGAGAGGGAGAGAGAGCAGTATGAGGAATCGAGTTTTCTTTATATTTCTACAGTTTTGTTTTGCTTTTTAATTTACAGAGCGACATTAGCCCAAAACAATTAAATATGTAATAATCAATATGTAGATAACATGGTCCTTCACACTTGAAGCTCTCGATGTAAGAGAAAAGCAAATGTCTAAAAATCACTGGGTCACAGGAACACGATTTTATAGTTACACGTTTTATTGTTGTTTAATGCTTAGAACCAAGTACATGAGATTCGAACGTTAATTAGCGTTGCTAAATAGAAAAGGAAAGGATATTCGGTCACTCTTGAGGTATTCACTATTTCTTAAAGAATATATATTTAAGAATGAATCAGTGCTTTATAGAAGATTAAATAATGGCATACTATATGCAGCTATCTTTTGGTACTTTTGAATAATGTGTATTGCATATGTTTAAATTTGAAGATGATGTTTACACAGAATGACACTGACATGTTAAAGAAGAAAGCATTGAATGTATATTCAAACATCTGAAGTTTCAAATCAGCATAATCCCTGGCGCATCTACTTTCCAAGATAAAGAGATAATTTGAATGAAATCATTCTCTTGAAGTCTAGAAGCCACTTGTTCTCCGTGTGTGCATAAATATTGGGTAAAAGGGGTTTGGGTTTGTGGGCAGTAAGGTCAACTGAATGGCAACGGGGCCTTGTAACAGATTTCAAGCCCACTAGCTGGTTTACTCCAGTGAAAACGGAATTATGGCTTTAGGCTGTGCTGACAGGTGATGGCATAAAACGAGCAAGTGGCTGCCGAGACAGCTTGGACAACACCCCAGCTCACAATCGGGGAAGTTCTCCAATCTTGAAAAGAAAGAAACAACCAGGGCTGCCTGCCTATGATGGTACCCTACCCTTAAAAATAAAAAACCCGGTGACATTAAGCAGCTTCTGGAGTTTTCTTTCTGTCCTATGATAGGTTTTCACTGTCCCTTATGCAGATCTGTCTTAACCCTATGCATGAGAAATTGATAACATAGCTGAGGAATATTTTATACTTTTAATCCCTATCTATGGCCTCCTGAGACTCCCATGGTTCGTTACCATGTCTTCTCATAGCTGCTCATTAGGGACGGTGCTATGACAGCCACAGTCCCCAGCACACCAGGTAATACACATAAATAATGAGCACATGGCTTTCTGAATAACTCCATCATATCCAACTAGTTGAAACAGGAAAATGTAGGCAATGAAATTCTAGTGCTCAAAATAAGGCTTTGATCAGTAGCTAGGGAAATTATTTTTTCTCATCAAATGATTGGCAGTTTTACGCATTTAAATTAACTTTTAGCTTTTAGTGTGTGTTTTCTAGGGAGAGAATTCCTAATGCTAGACATGCCTATCTATTTTTTTAGTTTCAAATAAAAACTACTTTTTTTGGTACAAGATAGACATTTCAAAGCAAAGAGTGAATGGCCAACAAACTAGGTTGGTATCACTTATCAGTCATTTCAAGTCATATCTCAATGATTTTATGTTTTTCTTTTATTCTTCCATTATTTTAAAATCATGAATTGAAAACAAAAATAACAAGTAAACCATAAAATGACTGACTTGCTGATTGTTCCCATAAAGATTCAGTAATGTTCCAGTATTTGCATCACTTTCTCTAAGAAATCTATGCCATATTGAAGAATTCACAACATGAGCTCCTCAACACCACACTCGTTTTCTTCATTTGGAGGTTTTATTCTCCTTCCAAGACACAAGACAGAACTACATGGGAGGTACTCAGCAAGAAAACATCTTTGCTGGAATGTGTATGGGTAGGCAGCCATAAAGAAGTTAGCTGTCATGTCAGTAATTTGTATTTAAAAAATGGGATACTACAGTAAAATATGTATATATGCTCTCCAAATGTGGTTTTTAAAAGCAAAATGAATATACCTTATAACTTTGGGTCACCACCTGCCCAACTTTGAATGAAACCTGGCCAAATAGCCTCTCACTTCTGATGCTTTGGGGTCATTCCTTGCTCTACTGGAATCAAATTTTAGGGTATGAAAAGATGGCAAACACTCTTGAGTTTTGCAAATACTTAGTGCCTGTGAGTGAACTATTAGACCTCCTGAGTTCAAAAATCCGTGAGAGTGCCGCCTGTATTTGTATGGAAACCTGGACGTGCGCACATTGGTTGTGACACCGCAGGCAAGAGCGGGGGAGGGGAAATATGCTGCTCTGAACACACGTATGCCGCCTTTGGGCTGGAGGACAAATTCGTACTGAGCTTTGACACATCAATGAACAGTGGCATGTGCTCGCTGCAGTCTTCTCTTCAGAATCTTTAGATAATTTTTCTGAGAAAATACTGCTACTAGACATTGCAAGGTAAATTGGTCTCAATCCTGAGAGACTTAAACCCAATCGATGATATACTTTCCAAAGAAAAGTGAGTGCTATGAGACACGAAAAGTCTTACAGCAAAGGCTCTGTCATTCCCGCCATCTTGTTTCTCTATGTGACTCCCCATGAAAAGTCAAATTAAAGTGAGTTTACATTTTATTCTTAACCAGTGCACTGGACTGTTTCTCGTTTTAGATCACACCATGATCTTATCAGATCTTTATCGAAAATGTACACTAGAATAAGTAGCTATATTTCCATATAGGGGGATAAAACGCTGGAGAGTCAGGCTGGGGTATTTTCTAGTACTTTACAGTGCGCTAGAGTTAACAATAACCCCGTTTTATCCTAATCCTATGATCGAGCCAACACCAGGCTTCTAAGTCTCTCGTGTGTCACTGTTAAATAACTATGAGTGAGCGAAGTAATAAGATTCTATCAGTGCCTCCTCAAGCCAAAAGCTGCGTCATCTAGAAAATAATGTAACACTGTGATGGGATCTTCAAGATCGACTCTGCTTTATATACTCTGCAGCAAAAAATAACATTTCTAGTTGGAAGTAATTCATTATAAACCTAGCAAATTCTACACATTTGCGTATTTGTGTAAACAACTTCAACATGGTTTATTACATTTCCAGAAAGGTTAAATCTTATATTCATTTTTCTGCTAATTCTTCTTACATAATAAATATATATATTTATATGTTAACTTGAATGCCTGTGTATGTATTTCACACATATATATGACATATATACATAAATCAGCAATAAGGGTCACTTCCTTAAGGTTCAACTGGAGAAAATAAATGAATTGCTATTATGCACAGCCCATGGCAATCTTCCATTCAGTTGCACAAATGGCCATATCGGGACGTAAACAAAACATTGGAGCGAGTCATTCCGGGTGAATTATATTTCATGTTGTACAGTGGCGATCTCATGAGGAATTGGGTACTTCCGGGCAGCAAATACCTAAAAAGGGTAGTTGAAAAATTAGACTGTTGCCAAAACAATCGCTCATATTGAAAGGATTATACAACTAATTATTTGCCCATCTCATCTGAAAACTTAATGTAATTCATAGAAAAATTTCCGTCTTAAGACTGAACTTCAGAAAGTTGAATCCACGCATAAACACATAAAACTAGTAGCTCATGACATGCTATCATCATTGTATGTAGGCATCATGACTCTCTTCGTTGGTTCTCATTAATTTACAATCCGTTTTCAGTGCCTGTAAGTAACATGTGGAGCCAGGCAAGTATCTCTTTGAAACATGTGATATAAGAAACAAACACTTGGTGTCTCAAACCTGTAACCTTTTACTAATGATTTTCATGGAGGATTTGGCAAGCCACATTAACAATAAATAGTATTTGTTTCAAGGACATAGAACCATGGGTCCCACCTGTATAATGTATCATGGATTCATTATAACTATAGTTAACCTAAAACAGTTCTAATTAGAAATTCTGTATTCTTAGACAATTCAGTGTTTATGGTTATGGTTGTTATGCAATCATGCAGCCAAATATGTTTCCAAATAAGTTATTTTCCCAACATTTTAGAAAAACAAGAAAGTATTTATACTATATAACATCTCCATTAGGGTGCTACCATTCTGGGAACAAAGCATTAGTTTTTACATAAAAGCATAAATGCTCACAATTAATAATAAAGACATCAGTAAGTTTATGTCAATTCAAGTCCAATTTGCCAAAAAACTGAATCTTGTTGTTGTTGGTTTTTTTTTTAATGCCAAGCTCTGAAAATTGGGAATTAATGCATGATTTATGCACCCATAACATCTTTTCCTATGAAAACCTTGAAAAGCCCTTTGCCAGTCCAATCTATATGTCTAGAGCCATGGCCAAGGAAATTGATAAATCTAAACGGAAGTTAACCAAGGTATCTAAAGACTAAGTTGTAGTAATGGCTAGAGCAATGTACTGTAGAGTGAAGACCAAGTACACATGAGGAATTTCCAACAGCGGGAGTGACAATAGGAGCAATTAGCTGTGATCTTGAAAGAATAAACAAATGACAGGAGAGTATCAACTGACTCATTTCCTTCTCTGGACCCTGGAATCCTCTAGAGACAGCATTATAAATGAACAGATAAACAAAGGGAGGTATAAAGACTGTCAGCTGCCTACTCTATGTGCAACAATGCTGAGAATTGGGATACATCTATATCAATGGGAAACGAAATTTATAGTTGTCTTGTGGGAATCTTAGAGAAAGAAAAGAATTCATTATAATCAAACTGCAAGCAGCATTCAGATTAAAATGGAATTTTCCATAATATCCATAAACATTATTTCATCATGAATAATAATACCTCCTAAATCTGTTAGCTAATATCACAAACTATAAATAATTGCTCCGATCATTAAGTTAATAGAGCAGTAAAATAATATACAACAAACCAAATTAAATCAAAATTCCAGAATGGGTGATGAATAATGAAACAACTGATTTCTCACATCACAGATTATATAAATTATTTTCTTAATATCACTAGGATAATTTATATGGATTAATTATGATGTCAAGAGCTGATGAAGTCTTAATGATTAATCTGATACCTTTTGCCATGAGAAAGTTTCCCTTCTTATGTAGGGCAAGGTGCAAAATAAACTAAGACACTTGGTGGGAAGCCACACTAGTCCACACTGGTTAGGAGCTGTTCTAGCCTCTGTTGAGGATGCATCAGGGTTGCCATGGCAACAACACAGTACATGCAACTTCTGCTAACCTTTTCTCGTGTCTGTACATGTGTGGTGTGCGTGTGTGGTGTACATGCGTGTGCGCGGGTGCCTAAGCGTGAGGGTGAAGGCATCAAGTTGTTGTCGGTTCTTTTTCTCCATCACTCTCCTTACTGAAATGGGATCTCTTGCTGAACCTGTAGCTCACCAACTCCAGCTGGCCAGCTTAGCCCACACATCCCCTCTCTCCCGGGTTCTCAGATTACAGGTGGCCATTAAGCCTGCTCAGCTTTTGCTTTTTTCTGGGATCTGAGGATCTGAATTCAAGTCTTCATGCCAATGAGGCAAACAGTTTATCCACTGAGCTATCTTGACAACCCCCAATTAAAAATGCAATTTCAATCAATACTGACACGTTAGTAACATTTGCACATTTTCCTTCTGCTCTCACTAGCTCTGGAACCTGTCACCCTCCTCCTGTCCTCAGACTCCTGAGCATTGGGGTACCCAGCCTCACAAAAAAACTTTAAACTCCATTTTACGCATGAAATAAATAAAGTCACAAAGTATAGAATCTTAGCTCACTCGTCATATATTAAAAAATTATTTGAATAGTGTTTTATAGGCCAATGCTACTCTATTTATAAATGTAAACACATTTTATTCAAATAACAATTATCTGAATATATATCACTGTTAACAACATTTTATAGATGGATAAGTTTTATGAAGCACACAGAGTCAAATGTCTTTCCTCGGGTTACACAGCTAGTAAAGAGACTTGACAGTCACTGAGCCCTGTGGACACCTCCAGGATCCCTGCTCCTAAGGACTGCACCCTTTGGTTATGGCAATTCTACACACTTGTCATGCTACATAAAATCCCATTTTAAAATGGGCATATAATTATTATATAGATATTTTCAGAGACATGAAGTATAAAGTAACGTACGAAGCACAATATTAGTATATGTCCCACAAGCCCCAACTTTTTAATAGAAGCAAAAGTTAGTAAGAAATTGTTCTTTTGGACTTGAAAGAGAAGTGTGTTATGAACTTGAAAAAGAGTGTATGAAATTATACTGGGGAAAAAAACACTCTGCTGACCTAAAGCAAATGCTGTGGGTATTGCAAAGCATTGTGGAGAAATGCAATAGTTATTTGCCTTCAAATCTCCACTAATATCTCTTGGGACACTCCTCAGTAGCTGAACAGCAAAGATTACTTTTAAATTGTTCTTTGCATTGGAGTTAAATAATACAATTTGACTTTTTAAGCAGGAAGACTGTCTCAAGAAAGTGAATTTATGGACTATATCTGAAGAGTTTGTACAAAGTACCAAAAATATGAAGAAGTTTACAGCTTCCCCCCTAGCTTTATCTTTGCTATAACAAAATAACTCATAGCTAACTTGTACCCAGGAGCAATACATCAGACTATCTCCACTCACTTCTCCACACAGACACACTCCTCGTTTGTAAGGCAAGGTGTGGACATACTTACATACCAATCACGTAGATGTAAAACAGACACTTCTAAAATTACAGATCAGTATAGAACTTTACATGCTATCTCATCGCTAACCCCAACGATTCCCAGGCTATCAAGCACTCTGAAACTGAGAGGGCATTCCCCTAGAACATGTAAGTGACACTCACCTTCCAGCATCTCTCTGTGGTGGAACAAGGACCCCTGAGCTCCTTCAGATAAACCCTGGTTTTTCCTGGTTTGAGGACTGCAGGGTAAATAAAATTCAACAGACTATGTGCCCTGTGCTTTTGCAGGATTTTTCTTACCATCTTGAAATTTCGTGACATAGAAATAAATTTTTTGTCATTCTTGGATATAAAATTCAGTATCTTAAGTATATTAATCTTATATAACCACCTGCAAGTCTAGAACACTCTCATCACCCCAAGAAGAAACTCTACACCTATTAATGTTCCTGATTTCTTCTCAGCTTGGGTTCAGGAACTCAGTGCTGACAGCCCTTGCCTGGCACACATACAAAGCCCTGAGTTCAATACCAAGAGCCTACATGTTTGGGGCGATCCTCTCCTCTCCCCTACTCCATTACTAGGTACCCAACCACTGTGGTCATTTGGATTGTAGCACACATATCAAAGGATAATCCAGGAAAAGATACAGTATTTGTCTTTAGGAGTCCAGGTTACCTCACTAGTGATGATTTTTTTTCTAGCTCCACCCATTTACCTGTCGATTTCATGATTTCATTTTTTTTTAAGCTGAATAATATTCCATTATCTAAATGCACCACATTTTCCTTATCTATTGATCAGTTGATGGGCAACTAAGCTGTTTTCAGTTTCTGAATGAAACAGCACTGAACACGGATGAATGGACAAGTATTTTTGTAGTAGGATGTAGAGTCCTTTGGGCATACGCCCAGGAGTGGTATAGCTGGATCTTGAGGTACCTCTATTCCCAGGTTCCTGAAGAGCCACCACACTGAGTTCCATAGTGACTGTACAGGTGGGCACCCCACCGCCAGTGGATAAGAGTTCCCATCACCCCCACCCTCATCAACATGAGGTGTCAACTGTTGAATCGATCTTTGCCATTCTGACGACGCTAAAATGAAACCTCAATGTAGTTTTAATTGGCATTGTCCAGATGGCTAAGAATGTTGAAATTTTCTTTAACTGTTTCTTATCCTTTTGTGTTTCATCTTTTGAGAACTCAATGCTTAGTTCCATAGTCCCCCCCTTTTTTTTTTTAATTAGGCTATTGGTTTTCTTGATGTTCTATCTTTTTAGTTCTTTATATGCTTGGATACTAACCCTCTATCAAATGTATAATTGGTAAAGATCTTTTGACATTCTGCAGCCTGCTACTTTGTCTGAATGACGGTGTCCTTTGCCATACAGAAGCGTCCCAGCTTCCTTAGGTCCCACTTATTAATTGCTGATCTTAGTGCCTGTGCTATTAGTGTTTTGTTCAGGAAGTCCTTTCTTATGCCAGCGAGTTAAAGCATACTCTCCATCTTCTCTGTTTCAGACCCAAGGTTTCTGGTCTGATGTTGAGGTCCTTGATCCATTTGGAGTTGAGTTTTTCACAGGGTGGGTGAAAAATATGACTGTATTTTGATTCTTCTACATACAAGCCAATCCAGTTTGACCAGCACCATTTGGTGAAGATGTGGTCTTTTCTCCATCATTAAACCCCTCCCCTCAAGGCTCAGGGATCTACGCAGAAGAGGAGGTGGAAAGATTAATTAAGAGCCAGATGTGAGCGATGACTCTGAGGGAAACAGTGTCTTCCAAACCCAACAGGATTGATGTACATATGAACTTAGAGAGACTGTGAGCATGCACAAGGTCTGGACAGGTTCAACCAGATGGGGTCCTAGCACTGAGATGCTAAAGTGTGCATGGACTCCCACCCCTATCCAAGAAGCTATCTGCAAGTGATACCTACTGGCAAAGAAAAAAATTCGTTTTCTCCAACAAAGTCTCACCTGGTGTATTAACCACACTTCAAGGTAGTGTACTGCATGCTTTGAAGTAGTTGGCCAACACAAAACAAACCCACTATTTTTACTTTTTCTTTCACTTTACTTTTTTTTTTGTCTTATTGGTCTTTGTTTTGTTTTGTTTTGTTTTTCGGGACAGATTTCTCTGTTGTAACTCTGGCTATCCTGGAACTCACTCTGTAGGCCAGGCTGGCCTCAAACTCATAGAGATCCACCTGCCTCTGCCCCCCAAGTGCTGGAATTAAAGGTATGTGCCACCACCACTGCCCAGCTCTTACTGGTCTTTTGCTTGTATACTTTGGTTCTTGTTTTGTGGGGTTTTGTGTGTATTTCTTGGCTTTTGTTTGGTGGGTAGGGATGTAGGAAGGATCTGGAAGGAATTGGGAATGTTAAAAAAAATACATGATCAAATATATAATACAAAAAAAATTCTTTCTAAATTTCTAAAAAATTAAAAATTAAAAAATGCTTTGTTTTTCATCCCCCATCCCCTACCTACCCAGGAAACTCCAGTTCTACTTCCTGACTGTGAAGTTGTCTGTTACACCTATAAGCAAATAGTGTCTGCCTTACTAACTTATCATGTTTGCAAGACTTCTCCTTTTGTATCATGTATTTCATTGATTTGTTTCATGCCTAATATTTCATGACTAATATGGCCACACAACCCACTTGTTGATTGACAGCTGAGTTGGTTCCACCCCTTGGCTTCTGTAAATCAAGAGCTGCAGTCCACACTGCTGTGAGAGTGTCTGAATGCCTGGCTTCAGTTCCTTTGGATCTACACGTAAAATCGTCACTTCTGGGTCATATGTGCGTTTATATTTATCTTTCTGAAAAAATGCCAAACCAGATTCCATAGTGGCCACACCACTTGGCAGCCCCAGCAGCAAAACCTTTCTGTCTTTGCCAACACGTATATATATAGTACAACCCTGCCATCCATTATGAAGGGACCTTGTAATCGCAACTTTGATTTGGAAAGGAAGGGGACAAGGCCTATTTTCAAACACCCACTTTGTCAGGTGCTACTAAAGTGAGGTCTCTTTGCACCTGTTCCCTCAGCTCTCAAAATATCCAATCACTTCTATCCTACCCATCATCTCCCAGAGCTAGTGAGAGTGTATATGAATGAATGAATGAATATAACTTAGAGTTGACCCATCATGAATATTAGCCCGCCAGCAAGACCACCCTTTGTCTGAAATAAACATATCTCTGGTATCCTTAGATCATTAATGGCAACATGTGCTTGATCTGTAAATCGAATAATATAATACACATTCAGAAATGGGCATGGATATGATGCTCAGTTTAATAGGCATTTGGAAGCAAAGACTTGTTTAACACCACCAGGTTAAGCAGCTGAACGTCTGTAGAATCCCTGAGCGCAAACTTACGACATCCTCTTTTCACGAAGTTAAGCCCATCTTGATCTTTACGGTAGTTACTTCCTTGTTTCCCATCCAAGGAAACACTTTTTCGCATCCCATTTTTTCGAATCCCATGTTTCGCAGCTGGGTAAGTTTGCTCCTTTTCATGTTCGAGCCTCTGTTCCTGTATATGCAGGTAAACAATTTTCATTGCCAGTACCGAACATTATCCCATCGAGTGATGTTACAGAAAATGTATCCATTCTTCAGTTGGATATTTAGGTTGTTTCCATTTTTAAGTACTGTGAATAGATTAGACCATGGCCATTGTAGCAAGGGTCTGTGTGTCCACGCTCGCACATTTCTATGGAAACTTTTACTGGCGCGTGGCTATAGAAACAGTGGAGTCCAGTGTGCAATGCTGAACTGTCACCGATTACACTGCTTCCTGTCATGAAGGTGATTCTCACTTCTTAGTGTTCTTGGCAGGTCTTGGTGTGCAGCCCTGAGGATACTTGGTTCCACTACTTTGTAGTGTCTTGAGTACCAATTTGCTTATATAAGTTTTCAAATCTTTTCTTTTGAAATGATTTTTATTTTATGTGCATTTGTATGTAAGAGCATCAGATTCCCTGGAATCGGAGTTACAGACAGTTGTGAGCTGCCGTGTGGGTGCTGGGAATTGAACCCAGGTCCTCTGGAAGAGCAGCCAGTACTCTTAATCGCTGAGTCACCTCTCCAGCCCCAAATTTTCAAATCTTTATTGCCTTTTTGTCCGGGTACCTTTCCCAATTCTCCATGAAGTGGTCTTTTTTTTTTTTTTTTCTAGAAGTTTTAGGAATGCATATAAAATTTGTATCAGACTTTATTTTTGTTTGTTTTGCTTTGTGTTCTGACATAGGTTTGTGACCCTGGCTGGATTGAACTGCTATGCATCTGAGGCTGGCTTTGAACTCCTGAATCTCTGCTTCCACCTATGATTCTGCATGGTGGGATTACAGCCTTGCACCCACATTCCTTGAACATTTACAACTTCCTCATATTTTATACGGATTATAGGCATCTCCTCTATGCTGCAGTTTTTTTGTTTTTTCATTTCTGAGTAGGCTATTCTGATAGTTATATGTATACACACTTAACTTTAACACAAAAATACATTAATTTTGATGCTACTTTTCTGTCATTTATATACATCTCAAAACATGAAGATATTCTCCTAAATTATCTTCTGACATTTTCACTTTCATTCTTCACGACCGTCTGCTTAGCTCATCATCTTAATGGATACCGTTGGGTTTCTTTTCTAGAGACCTTAGATATCCAACTCTCCCAGCACCTCTGTATGAGTAATAGTCACTTTCTCGTTTGTTACAAAGAAAGCGGACCCCCTTCGTCATAAATCAAGTCTTTAGGTACACCATCGTTCAACCTGCCTACAACTTTACAGCTTTTCAACTCACCTTTTCTTGGTTAAAGGGTCTCCTACAAGCAATCTGCAAATCCTGTTTTGTGCTTCTACTTTAAGATTGTCTTACCTATTTGTCCTTTGTTCTTCTGTACTTTAAATGCTAGAACAAGCTAGGAACAAATATTTCTGCTTTCAAAAATAAGTAAATACAAAGATGTGTTGCAAATTATAGCAAGATTACATTGAATTCATGGATATATGGAACTACTTGAGAGAAAATGACATATTAATGACAATTTTAATTACTGAAGTACATATTTCCATTATTATGTTTTCCTTAATATGAACCTTAAATGACTTAGTTTGTATTCTTAATTATTAGAAACTCTTTCAGGGTATTGATGCTGGTGCTTAAATTTTCATATTTCAGCTCTTTGTTGTTAATAAAGAAAATACTAATTTACTTTCTTACATCGACTGACTTTATTAAGAAGGTTAAAGTCACTTGCTTTATCTATAGATGCATATGAGCAGTTATATTCACTAATGATGAACCTTTAGTTCTCCATTTCAAACCCAATGCCTCTTATTTGTCATTATCATTGGAATGATTAGGCCCTTCAGTTACAAGGATGAACAGGAGTTGGGGTAACAGGCACTCTTGCCTTGATCCTCGTCTGAGAAGGAATGTCTGGACAGTTAAGCATGTTGTTAGGATGCTTCTGGATTTACAGTGTATCAGACTGCAGAAATTCCTTCTCATCTTTTTCTGGATGCCTAAGCACTTTCTAAGCACAAATGTAACTGAATTCGATAAAGTGACTTATCTGTACCGGAGAGAGAAAGCAGCACTACGACCCAGCCAGCCACGCCCGCCACAAACACTCCTACCACTGAGCCACAACCCAGCCCTCTCTCTGGACCTTTTGAAACAGTCTCTATTCCATTAGGTAGCAAAGGCTTCATTCACATTTGCAGGTTATGGAATCTATCACTGATGCCACAAGCAGAACCTGGCTGAGAGATTGCTCTAGCTAAAACTGTTTCAGTTTGCTAACATGCAACTTCAGATTTTACATTTATGTTGACAGATGAGAATGAACATCTGTTTTTCTTTGTTAATAAAGCTCTGTTTGGGTTTTGGTATCAAAGGCAGGTAAGTAGTCTTACAACAAAAAGAAACTACGTTTTCTTTTTCTACCCTCAAGGTGGGTTTGATAGTGAAACCATGTAAATCTACACATCAGAAAGCAGTTGGGGAACCCACAGTTTACCAAGTGATCTTAGTGCCATGGAACATCAAGCCATTTCCAAAACTTAGCACCCTGAAGAGTGCACAGTCAGGAGTGTATTTAAATGAATGCCGTGCAGTTCCACACCAACTCTACAGGTTCAGTTATGATGGGACTTGTGTGTGTTGTGTCTGCCTTAATGATGTGCTATTTTTTTGGAAGGTTGCAAGACCAGAGACCACTCTCTCCCATATAATATTTAAAACCTTTTAGGAAATATCACTCAAGGTAAAATTAAGCATGGGTCTATAAAACTGGGTGATGTCAATTGTTTCTCTTTTTAAAAAAAAAAAAAAAATACCTAAAGATACATCTGCTCATAAAATTAGTCAAGTATGCCTCATGAATGCATATGCTATATTCATATTTATACAGTCTTTTTGTAATTAATGTATACATATACACTCACATGTATTTTTTATATTATATCAGGTATAATCCATAAATAAAGATAATCAATCCATTAAATGCCAAACTCTGTGAAGTAAAATGTTTGGATTCGTTTCCCTACAAGAGAAAACTGGTGGTCTTAGATTGCCGTGACATTCACTGAGCTCTGTTAGCCAGATATCACACGTGCATGTTTATGTCCCTCTGCTCCTTGGGTTTCCATGAAGAGCTAGCTCACTACTGTGAATGTCCTGGCCTCTTTCCAGAGCTGCACTATCCGATTGGTGGATTTAAAAAGAGGAGACACACTTGCCCAGCTCCGCCCTTCTGCAGAGAAGAGGCATGCTCACTTGCAATCCAGCCCTGGTGGAAGGAGCTAAACTTTCTTAGGAAGGGGTAGTAGGTAGAACCCTCATGTTGATCCGACTCTGCCTTGAAGAGCATAAGTTTAATACTGTAATTCAGTATTCGAGAACTTGCTGTGATCATCTACGTCATCTCCCCAGTACAGCACATAAGTAATAGGATTATATTTTGAAATCTGTGTCTCCTGTAAGTTAAGGGTTCTGAACTTGGGCAGGAATGGCGGGCCACTGACTACGACCTCATGGTGCTAAGACTCTTAACACCGTGCTCATCTGAGCACTTCTCAGAAGTCCAGAACTGAAGATTTCAGGACCTTGGATGTGTCTCCTGGCCACAAAGATTAGAAGGAAATAAAAGACCTGAAACAGCTGTGGGGTGTGACTCCTTCCTCCAGACCAACCGAGAGACCATCCTGTTTGATTTACCAACAAAAGCTGCCTGAGCCATAATGGAAACTGAGCTGTAAGACTGACAATTGCAGGAATGACTCTACAGAACAGTGATAAATCCCTCCTGGGTAGGAATCTGAAGCTTCCCTGATCATCTACAGAGCGTTACTTACACAAAAGACTCTTTGTTTCTAGGCTGTAATGTCAGAACAATGGCTAGCCTTCTTTTAAATCAGATGAAACCATTAATGAAAGTTTTATTTCCCATTAAAACCATGCAATATGATTTTAATCTCCATATATTTAAAATACTCAGTTAATTTTGTCTCTAGAATTGTTATGGTCAATTGGTTACTATTTGCAAAAGGATGAATATCCTACACGGTACACAAAAATCAGAATCTAAGGCAAATATACGTGTTGGTCCTTTCTGAGAAGAATATTTGGATCTGTTCAGTGGTTACAGGTCTCTGTTGTAGAAAGCGGGCCTCAGTGCTTTCCCTGAGATCTTTTTACTGCCTCTGATTCTAGTGGTTCGATTTGCTCTTTATTTTTCAACCACTCCCTGACTTCTATGACTTCGTTTTCGTGACTCACATTCTTCTGCTTTAAGCAGCACTACAACTTTTGCACATTGGAACCAAAGTGACAAAGGACAGGTTCATACTCAGCGCATGAAGACTCTGGGTTCAGTTTACCATTGCTAAATCAAATCGCAATGAATACTGAAAGTTACGTCTTTAATTCTAATAGGAATTGTGATTGTGTTGAGACATTCTAGAACGTACTATTTGTCTACACTGCATTTTTGCAGCTTACCAGCTGCTCCTTGCCATCGTGTTTCCTACTTTTAGAAAGCTACATTTTTTAAACAGAACTTATCTGAAACTCGATTTTGAAATAGGACTTCACAAAAATTTGCATCTCCTGCTGATCAGCTTGGCAATGTCTTGGTAGGAGCATGCCACATAATAAAATCAAACCAAAGGAACCTTCTCAACTATATTGTTGTCAGGGGTAAATGTTGAAACACTCCTATTGGGAACTATTAGTTAACTTTTTTCCAACAATTTGGAGTGGTCTTACTCAGTTTTGGAAACAAGACTATATAAAGCAGATATGCTTGTTTCCGATCACACTATAGCCACCACTTTTGGGTTTGTGATTACTGCGTTTGTTCGGTTTCTAAAAGACAAAGACTTTGCAAATAAAAGTCTTTTATTTTAGATTATAGCATGGTTGTATTTTCAGTTTCAGATGATTCCCTGGTTGTGTAAGCATCAGAAGACTCCTAATTAAAAGGGACTCTCAATTTCAAACTGTGCCATGCCATGTCTCTATACAAAACTCACAGGGAACTGAGAATGTAAAACTTACCTGGAGTTACCCCAGTCGGGACCAATACCTGAGATGGGTCCTCTTGTGTCTGTTGTGTATTTGTAAACCACCAGCAGGCACTGCTTGCAAAGCTCCACCAGGCGCTGGCAACACTGCAGCTGCAGGGGAGTCACCACCTCAGGGCTCTTACTAAAGATGCTCTCCCAAGAGGATCTGTTGGCATGGAAACAGACAGGATTTCCTGATCACTGTTCAAAATGGCAACCAGCTAGATTGCTTATCTAGCAATGGAACGAGAAAGAAGGTAGAAGTGGCCTCTCACATATATAGCGGAAATGAAGTTTTATAAGAGATACAAATTAGAAAATCAATCCTCATTTTACAAAAAAAAAAAATCAAATTACTGTAGGATAGGTCTTTAAGGCCACTGGTGCTACCAACCTGGATAGCTAACAAAATGGCTCACTCCTGCTTTAAAAAATGAAACTACTCCATATTAAAGTATCTGTAAAATACTTGGTTAATTTCTCAAATTTTAGATATTCTAGGGATTTGGAGTTTGTGAAGTCTATAGTTAGATAATTCTAGACACAAGAAGATTATAAAGTCATGATTTAATTTATGGGCATCCTGCTCTAGAGATCTCAGTTTGGCCCCTTGATTGTGAGCACCCCTGTCTACGGCTCTCTACATGACCATCCCTTAAGCTTCCTTTGGCACAGGGCACACTCCAGTAGTAACGGCATCCCAGCAGGCCTCACCCTCTGCAATATGAGTTGGTGCTCTTCCTCTTTCAGAGAACTCACTCCAAAGTGGGAATAGCTCACAGTTCCCTGGAGAATCTCACTGTTTGTGCCTGCATGTTTGCGTGTGTCACCGTTACCCAATCCCAAGTCAGTTGTTATGGCTTAAATCAGAAATGTCTTAGGAAGGATGGAGGAGGGGGTAACTCTTTTCAAACCTTGAAGGGAACATGGTTTGAAAATGGCTCAAGTCTCATTTTACATGAGCTGATTCATCTAATTCTCAGGGGGAAGAACAGGACTTCAAATGGGGGGAGAGGACACTAATAAAAAAAAAAACTTCCTGAAAAAAATTACATCCCAACAGGAAATTCAAAGACTCAATTTTATATATTTGTATTTTTTAAAAAATTCTTTACACACTTCAAAGTGTTTGAGGGTTTTGTATTTTCCCCTACCAAGACTACTGTTTACTTTCTCCAAAAGTCATGGTCCAAGAAGACAGCATGTCATCACCAAATGACAGATTTTTTGTACAGGGTAAAAGTTCAAGTGACTTAGTTGAAAGAAATGGATTTTCTTCTGGATTTGAAAGGTTCAGGTCTAAATAAAACACATTTTTTTCTTAGCAAAAGCGTAAACATTTCTGATCCATAAACTATTAGTTAATGGTAGCTCAACTAACTCAAAGTTTACTGCTACCACATAAGACAATACGTGTATGTTAGCAAGACATATACTATAGCTACATATAAAAATCAACTTACCTAACTGGACCAGAAAACACTGGAGAAGGACAATCAGCGTTATGTTTGCATTTAATATACACAATCTAAAAGACCTGAGGTGTCTGAGCCAAGATATAAAATTGTGTAAACTCTAAATACACATAGACAACATCCTGTTTGACCACCCGCCCAGCCTTCTCTGCTGGGACGCTGACGTGTCTGTGAGAGTCTGCCTCCCTCCCGGCCTTCCATTCTGGATAGGATTATTTAATTTTTATGCTTTGAAGCTGTCTGATTAGATCTGCGCGAGGTCTCTCACATCAAGGTTATTTTTTCTTTACTGATCTTCGGATTTAGAGGGAAGAGATGAAGAAATAAGATAGAGGGAAGATAAAGGGGCTTTTCCATTTTAATTTGATGTGGCTTTGTACATAATATGTGAAGTTTGTCTTTAAGGCCTTTGATGCTACCAACTGTGCACGGCTATCAGATGCTCCGCTGCGGGGAGGAGAACGGCTCACCTAGATTCTGTTCTCAATCAGCATGTGCACCAATGGTCCTATCCCCAAAACACTTCATTCTAAACTATTACTCATATGCCATATGAATTATATTCATGTCATATGAATTATGTCATATTCAAGTCTCAGCATACCAAAACGCCTCATAAAAGAAAAGAAAATGAGTAAGACCTGAGTCTTGTTGTCAGAGGCCACCAGAACCCCGTCTGTACACAGAAAAGCTGTGGTCCAGGTTCTGCTGTATCAGCCCTCGTCAGATAATTGTCTGACACCAAGGATATACCTGGAAAGCTCCTGTGCTACCCCTGGATCCCAACTGCTAATAGCACAATTGTTTTTTACAAAGGTAAAGGGAGATAGGAAGAGTTAAAAATAGCAAAGCTTTAAAATCAAAGAACCCAGGGTCTTATTGCCTGCTTTCTGAACCTAACTTTTAAGAAAATAAGAGCACCAACATCAATGAATTCTAAAAGAAAAATTAAGATGATTAAATAGTTCTGTGGGGCTTTCCCTAATCCTCGGAGAAATATTAAAGGGGTGGCCTTAGAAGACATTCTAGTGACATAATGACAAAAGATAAAATCCTGAATACTTCTCGAAACAAAGAGGGGTTAATGAAAATCCCAAGGCTTAGAAAAACCCCAAGACTCAGAAAGTCCTCTTATTACTCAATAATCCCACTTCACCCTCTTCTTTGTGAAAACGTTTAATCCAACGTCTGAAGAGGGGAGGTGATTTATCCCTCTGTACCCTGGAAGAAAACCTAACTGGCGATTAAGTGCACAGAAAGAAGGAAAGAACAGTTGTGCTTCGTCTATTTAAAAGTCTGGACAGCCTGTCCAGTGAGTGAGTGATCACCGGAAGAAAGATTCGAGCACACAGCGCAGTGTGGGGGCTGTGAAGGAAGAGAGGCTCACATCACCTAACATCTACCGTCTATGCGTATGTCTTCCAAACTGTGGCCATGAAAAGCCTACGCCAAGCCACTCTGAAGCCACGTGGTGCTGCTGTTGGGTTCTCAGTCTGTTGGGTTTCACAGTTCTGCTGTGTCTTTTGAAGGTTGCCCTGTCGGTATGCAGGTATGCATTAACATCTGTTCTGACAGCTAGGAAGTCAGGGTGAAAGGCATCTAGTCTTCTCATTTCTCAAGGAATGATTTTGATTTAAAAAAAATAATAAAATGTAGCTGTTTTGCTCAATTATGTGGGAAAATCTTAGACAAATACAATTTAAGTAACTCTAGGACAGCCCCATTCTGGGCTCTGTCTGTTATCATA
The DNA here is from genome assembly GCA_026225945.1 of Cricetomys ansorgei. Taxonomy (NCBI): domain Eukaryota; kingdom Metazoa; phylum Chordata; class Mammalia; order Rodentia; family Nesomyidae; genus Cricetomys; species Cricetomys ansorgei. The sequence continues at coordinate 3,360,691 of JAMJFZ010000558.1, forward strand.
CCCAAGAATGTGCTCTAGAATGTTTCTTAATGTTTATTTCTGAACTAAGATCTTGAAAACAAATAATAAAGCTTCCATGTGACGAACTCCCATAGCAAATGTTTTGGGCTAAAAGGTCTAAGCCAGAATCTCTCGTTCTGGATAAAGAGAGGACTGGTGAATTCCCTCTCCCACACTGATTTTTGCTCCCCCATTTCCTCTTTCTTCTCATCTCCTCCTTCGTCCTCCACATTTCTCCTCCCCTCGCCCTCCCCCACTCCTTCCTTCCTCTTACTGCTTTATGTGGCCAATACATATTCTTTATGCAGCGCTCAGATGAAATGCTATTCGCCATAGCCATCTTTCCTGAGTTAAGAGTCCACAGAATCTAGATTTCCCTTAGTCCAGGAAAACATGGCAGATAATTTTATTTAAGAAAATTCCAAGAACCACACTCTTCGTGAGACTGACCACAATCAGAATGTGGGACATCAAAACCCTTCTGGGGAGGGGCACTGAAGTGAGGGCTTGGTCCTTGGTGGTTAACAGTGCCTCCTGCTCTTCCAAGAGGACCTGGGTTTGGATCCCAGCACTCACACTGAGCAGCTCACAACCACCAGTAACTCCCACTTCAGAGGATCCAACATTCCTTCTGGGTTTTCATAGATCCCTGAACTCAATGCATATACCCTCAGACACATATACATACATACATACATACATACATACATACATATACAGATAATTTTTAAAACAAAATATATCTTTAACAAAAAACTCTCAGTGGACTACATGGGACCAAAGAGTTCCTGGGTATGAGCATCCAAAACCAGAAGAAGGGCCAGGATATTTACTAAGTGCATTAGTTTATTATTGGACTGAATTTATTAAAACCTGCCAGGGAGATCTATAACACTTTTCAATGTCTCCAGACGTAGGGAAGATGAATTAATAGTTTTGTCTTATTCTTGGGTATGTTAACAGACATAGGCAGGTGTGAAGCTGTTCTATAGCTATTGAAATTATATTTGTCTAATATTTTACACATAACTTAGCAAGAAAGCTATGCTCTTTTATTAAAATCATTCCTTGAGAAATAAGAAGACTAGATGTCTTTCACCTTGACTTTCGAGCTCTCAGATCGTCTAATAAAGAGATATGTATTGACCGGGCAAACTTCAAAAGATGCAGCAGATCTTTGGAAGGTCCAAACTGAGAACCCAACACAAGCAGCACCACGTTGAGTTTACTCTAGACATTCTTATGGTGACTATATGCACAACAGTCCTATGCTCAGTAAGCCTTCAATGAAGGTGACTTACTACAGCTGTCAGTATTGGGAGGGAAAGATACCGCCAGGGAAATTTGCAGAGCATTATGCTAGTGCCAGGTGAAAAGGAAACTCAACCAAGCCAGAATATGTTACCAAAAGAGTGAGGAAACAGAGCCTTGTGGTCAATGAAGTCACCAGATGGATATCTTTAGATGTTGACACTGGCAAATAGCCAGCATTAATATAATAGTAGCAGACTGTCTCACAGCCTTCCATGGTTGGCAGGAGCTGAAATCCATACATAACATCAAGCCAAAGGATCAACAAACAAACCGAATAAAATGAGTTCTGATAGAAACATTCCAGAGAGCCATCGACTGAGGGGCTATAGAATACAGATCCCATGTTTCACCTAAATCCCTGCAGAAGTAGCTTATAGTCAAGATCGTCCTCGGGTGTCACTGCAACCCAGAGTGCTCTTCCTATCGGTGAACGACAGAGGAAAAACACATAGCAGTGAGAAGCGGTCTGCAGAACGCTCAAATGACTCAGAGTCACGTGGCTAGAACAGGCAGATGCTGCTCAGAGACCATGTCAGAGCACATCAGTATGTTAAGATCTTACAACAGAGATATGAGGAGCCTGGGCCTCCAGGTAGGACTCACGGAATGCTGAATGTAGATTTTTAAGATATTTGAAAAATAATGAGTGCTTCTGGAGCACACTCCAAACCGGAGAGTAATAAAGGACTGGAGACGTTAGAATGAGTGTAGTAGTCAGCCTTGTGTCTGCAGACAAGTTCTGACTGCCATGATAGATGAGGGCAATCACTAGAGTGTAGGCAATGATCTCGGCAATAAGGTAAATTGAGGAGTTGAAACAATGGAATGTATATAAATATGTGTGCATGTGTATATATATATGTACTTGTGTGTGCAGTGTGTGTGTGTGTGTGTGTGTGTGTGTGCATGTGTTTGCGGTGTGTATATGTGGTATGTATATTCTGTGTGTTTTCACATGTCCTGCAAGTGTTTCTTGCGTGCACACGTGTGCCTGGGGTGCAGAGTTCGACGGTGGGTGCCTTTCTTGATTGCGCTCCACCTTATTTTTTGGGAGGAAAGTCTCTCACTGAACACAGAGCTCACTATTTACTTATCCAAATCAATCTAATTGATATAAATTATACTTGAGTACTACAATTATAAGCAGTCAAAATTCATACTTTAAAAGACTGTTATGAATGATATGCTACCATTTCCTTGGTCTACTTCGATAACTAAACAGTAAAATATTTAAAACTGCAGTAACGGAAAATGAAATGGCTCCAGCTTACCCTGAATCACAGAAACAGCTCCACAGCCCTTGGCCATGGCTCCAGAGTAAGCGATTAAACACCCGGTTGAAAATCCGGTACAAACTCAGTTCTTCAGCATCGGGAACCCTCCAGATTCTCGGAAGAACTGTACGGATACTTGATTTCACTATGTCCAAAACCTAGAAGAAAAAACAAGTACTTAAAATCTACATATGCATACACACTACACACGTCTAAAGTTCAAAGATGTCTTTTTTCAGGGGTAGGTGTGTGTCATCTCCTGTAACCAAGGCTGACCAGAAATTTATTATGTCACTGAAGCTTGCTTTGTGTTTCTGACCCTCCCTCTGGCTTTAACCTCCCAAATGCTCACAGTAAGGGCATGTGCCACCATGCTGGCTTAAATGTAAGAGATGAATGAGTGCGTGGAGAGGAGCGGAGAGAGGAGGGTGAAGAAGGAGAGTGGAGAGGATGAGAGGAGTGTGGAGGAGAGCAGGGGAGGAGGAAGAGGATGGGAGGATGGAGGAGAAGGAAACAGAGTGACAGGAAGAGTTTAAATACAGACCAGTGCACTTGAGAAAGTTCACTGGTCAGTGACTCCGCCAGAGTTGAAAGAATACCGAGACAAGCGGAGATCTTTAATGCATGATGAAAAAGACCACACACACGGAGTTGAACCCACAGTCCACGCAAGCCCACCAATCCCAACACAGGAAGGATTGATATGCCAAGTGTTAAAAAAAAATAAACCATCAAAATGTAGATGAGCAAATATCTTTTAGACCCTGAGTGAGAAAAAGAGTATTTAAGTTGCATAACGTCATGATCATAATAACATAAAGGACCTGAAGTCATCAGAAATGTCATATGGGAAGAGCCAGGCGCCGAGACACATTTGTGATCTCAGCAGCGGAGAGACAGGGACAGGCAGATACCTGGAGCTCACTGACCAGACCACCTAGCCTGTGGCTTCAGAGAGAGAAACCAAGGAAGACTGCTGATGTTGAACTCCAGTCCCCATGAGTATGCACACACGTACATACACACAGTGTACACACACACACACACACGTACACACACACACAAAGTTACTATGAAATAAAAAGGGAAGGATCAGATTACAAACAGAGATGGTGTACTCAAATGTACCTATCCAACAAGAAGTTAATATCAAGAACATGAAAAGTTCCAATAAAATATCAATACAAATATCTTAAGAAAAACATATACGAATAAGCATTTTACAAAAGAGAAAATAAGTATGTTCAACAAATATAAAGAATTAAAAGTCTGTATTCAAAAACTAAGTCTGACAAGTCCCGGTGCAGGAGAGGTTACAGATTCACAGCCTCTCAGAGGGGGCCAGTGTGAGGAACAAATCACTATCAAGATCTTAGGTTTCGCATTGGGTGTTGGGTTCACAGACACTAAATAAAAGCAAGTCATTTAGAGACTGATGAGGAGACACCGCTGCAAGATGAATACTGTGATCAACCAGAAAAAAAGTCTCAAGAGGCCCTAAGAAATACATAAAAAGCTTTCCGAGAAAAGCAGTCATGGGCGGGGGGACTCCTGAGAAATGTATATATTTCCAACAAAACGCTATAAAAAAAAGAGATATCAACAAACACAATTGTTCTAATTTAAGGTCACGATTATGGAGGGTTTTTTTTTTCTCTTAACATTTTGTTTTATCAACATAAGGTGACTGTCCATATAAATGAAAGCAAAAGATATAAATAAGTAAAAAAAAAAAAAAAAAAAAACAGGTGGGGGGCTGGAAAGACGAAAAATGGGTCAGCAGTTAAGAGCTTTGTTGCTCTTGCAGAGGACCAGAGTTCAGTTCCCAGCACCCATGTCAGGCAGCTCACAACCCCCTGAACTCTGAGTGCAAAGGGTCTGTCTCCCTCTTCTGAACTTTCTGGGCACTTGCTCTCACAAGTCCACGGGGCGGGGAGAAGACACAATCGCTCTCTGTAGGAATAAACATGAGCCGGCTAAAGGAGCACACACCATTTATTTCACTAGCCACTCCCTAGAGATTCAGCTGCTGGTGACCAAGTTCGATTTCAAGCTAACACACATTTAAAACTCAACTTGGTAAAACCCACTTTCAGACCAATATTGTTCTTTCTGGCAGAAGGCCAGACCAGCTATAGCTTCTCACAGTGACGTGTGAGCCACACACTGGCTTTCTTTCCTTATGTCCTGCTTCCGTTACTGTGAGGTTGGGGCAGAAATGCACATCCTGCAACATGTTGAAGCATGTCAGTAAGCAGAGCGAACAGAAGAGAGAGAATGCAACCCACAAGAAAGCAGCCATGACAGACACTATCCTGGATAATGACTCCCTTGATTACAAAGAGGATTTAAGAAACACTTTGATATGAATTATTCACAATCATACTGATATAAAATTCATATCAGATATCAATTTAATATATGCTGTTTTAAATTTCATTTTAAGCTATTCACTTAATGCTTTGCAAGCAGGACTTGTGATTGGTGCAAAGAAAAAATGAACACTAGCGGAAACATGATGAAAAAATTAAATCATTTCTCAATTTTTCTTCCTACTTTCTGCCAATGTATTGATAAGTATTATTACAATGAGCCAAAATTCATAATTCAGAAAGGAAATAATTAAAAAGTAGCCAATTACAGGTTATCAAAAGTTATTCTCAAGAATAAATATGAGTTATACAAAATAACCCAAATTGAGCAATGCTATTAATACTCAGGATTTAAACATTACCCTAAGCAATTAGTCTTTTCATTATATTATAAGAGAATTATTCAACTTTCAAATAAAAAGGCATTTGTGATTAGAATGTATTCCTTTCTTCCTTTTTAAATATATCCCCTGATGATCACATGTGATTTAAAATAAGCAGAAGGGTAACCGAAGTGGATTAGCTGCCCACCCTGTGCCAATCATTGTGAAAAGCACACCAAAAGCTCTCTGACTCACAAGTCTATGTGTATTTTATTATTAGCCTCGGGGGAATTTTAAGAGCATGATAGTCTAATATCTTAACCCATGCGTGCCTTCAAGCCAGGGATTGGGGCTGAAGAAAGCTTTCATTCCACAACTAACATTTCCCACCAGTATTGACATGGGGGAAAAAAATCTTCAGCCATCACAGGACTACACAAGCCCCACCACAGGCGAGCTCTCTCAGGCTGGGGAAGTCAGGTACCCTCGGTGCATGCAGATGCTTTCTCCTTCCCACAGAACATCACTGGGAATTCTGATTCCCCTTTGATTCTCCTTGGTCTCAGCTTTCAAGAAACCCCCTCCGAGGGCAAGCTCTGGTCGTGGAGATGGGATGGGTTAGAAAGATCTACTGCTACAATTTAAAGGAAATAATCCAAACACTTCCTCTTCAGAATTCTGAAACTTCACACAAGCTCTTTGCTAACAAGAGCAGTTTGCTGCCTGCTCACCTTGGGAATTCTGTATCTTAAGACAATATATAGTCAGTAGGGACAGCCTACTTACCACTAACCCAATGTATGATCTTTCAATGACCAGCTTGCCCTCTCTTATCAGTCACCTGACTTTATCTTCCCATTTAGTGAACATTGGAGAACTGATGCTCCATCCAGCCACACATTTACCCTGTCCCAAAGGCTTAGGACAAGGTCTACCACTAACCGATTGCTTATGAACTGAAACCTATGCAGATGAGGTAAAAATCAGAGTTTAGATTTCTCCTAAGCATGTTTGCATATATTAAGTTTTTAAACCTCAAAACAAAAACATGAGATAAGTATTGTTGGTCTATGGTCCCTTTCCAAAACCCCTGATATTGGAATCTATAATCATCCATGTTAATATTTCTATAGGAAAAGATGAAAATCTCCAAAGCAAAATAGAAAGAAAAATGATATATTACCTCCTGCCAGATTATGGTCATCGAATGAGTTCCAAGTGAGCTAGGCTTTTCCATCCCATGACTGAGTAAAGTCTGAAGCTGTGAAAACACTTTAGACCTTTCATTTTAAGTGATAAGTCTCAGGCCAAAAACAGAAAGCAACTTGTTTAAGACTGTAGACTGCTCAGTTCTCAGCCTCTCCTAACCCTGCCTGCTTTGTCTTACCAAAGCAAACAACAAAAGCCTGGGAGAGAAACAGCAATTGTCTCTTCTTAGACTGAGATTCATTCTAGCAAGTGCCATTTGGGAAGATGGATGGGACCACTGTACGGACGAAGGCGCTAGACACCTCCTCCTTCGTGCCCAGTGGATTTGGACCACTATGGGGGTAAGGCAAAGGTGGTTGCACCTTTAGCAAACTACCCACTGAGGCACTCACAGGAAGGCAGACAGCATGCGGGCCAGAAATCAGACCCAGACGAGGGTGAGGGACACCTACTGCTTATTCTGTTTGGGATATACTTTTGGATTCCTGATACTTTCTTGTTCGAGAATATTAGAAGATGAAGAGGTTTTTTTCTGTTGTTGTTATTGCTTTGATCTTGTTGTTTTATTTTGTTCCTGAGTGTTTGTTGTGAGAGACAGGGCTTCCTGTATATCACACTGGCCTTAAGCTTGTTATATACCCGAGGATAACCATGAACTTAAGATCCCCCTGCTCCATTGCTGGAGTGCTGGGATTACAGGCACGTGATATTGCGTCCAGTTTACGATGTACCCGAACCCAGAGCCTTGTGCACGCCAGGCAAGAATTCTACCCACTGTGTCACACCGCAGGCCCAGAAGCTGAATAGTCTGTGGAGTTTAATAATAGATGACCAGAAAGGTACCCTTGTGTTTATCTGTGGGCACAAGAGAAACTAACGTATAGAACGCTAGCATCGTTTCTTTATAAAATGACTTTTCAAAGCATCCCAGTCCAACATTAAGCTCTCTGTGGGAGAAGTAAATGGAAGATTCAATGAGTGACAACGTTAATAAAGAGAAAAGATTTGTCGTTTAATGAAATATAGCACTTTTGAAGGCGTAGAACACACAGACGAATACATATTTGCAAGTACAGACGCCGAATGACAAACTGCCCCGTCTGGCTGAGCAGGTGGTCCTAAATTAAAATAATGGCAAGAGGTGAAGACGGTTCGGAAGCAGCATCAAAATCACTGCGCGCAGCACTAACGATGTGCGCCCCGGCAGCGGCTACAGGGTGAAGGCGTATTTGCTGACACAAAACAAACTGCTCAGAACAGCGTCGCTGTCAGCCCAAATGAGACAGAGACGGGAAACAGCAGCCCCGAAATGCAAGCAGCAGCAGCAGCTAAGGGGGGCGCGAAGAAGAACTCGCTACCAAGAAGCGCTGATGAACAAGGATCCACTAGAAACCCTAAAACAAATGCAAATAGAATAAGACAACTAACTGAGTCCTCTCCAGCCCCCCATCTTAGTTCGTGCCTAGCTATGGCAATGGGGAATGTGCTTTTCAGCAAATTGGGCGTTCTTCACAGCCCGTCAACACCACCGCACGCTCAGCCTTCACGTAATATTCCTTACGGGGCATCCGAAGCGCAGCTCTTGCCAGAAAACTAGACAGAACAACTGCAGGCTTACCACAACCTGATGTTAAATAAAAGTAACTACTTCCATCAACACCCCCTGAGGACTCCCTTCAGCATGTAATTCCTGAGCTCCAGCTTCTGATATTTTATATTCATTAAAGAAAATGTGAAGAAAGGTAAATGATTTTGTTTCCAACAAATCTCTCTCTCTCTCTCTCTCTCTCTCTCTCTCTCTCACACACACACACACACACACACACACACACACACACACACAAAGCATGTAGGAGTCTCTGTACTTGACAAGCTAAGCTCTGAATTTCACAACACTCTAATGAACCACCAGCAATGTCACGGTCCTGCAACCAAAAAAGTGAGATAAATCTGTATCTCATCGGTGGCCTCAGAATGGAAATACAAATGCTTAGGATGTGCCAATCCCTCTATAAACATCTTCACAATTCATGTTTAAGTGGTCAAATGCATGAATAAACTTTCAAAATCCCCAATAATGCCGAGCCAACTTCCTAAACAAAACTAGCAGCTAATAAATGCTTGTTAAGTTAAATCACACACACAACCCGTGTGACAGCCACGGATACAGGCAACTCAGAGAGTGTGGCCATCTGGGGCTTTCCCAGTCAGGATCACCTGCAATAGCCAATGTAATAGCCATTGTAATAGTCTATGTTCTACCTAGGCTACTCCCAGCTAAGAAGTGAGCATGACTGGAATACCAGCCCAGGCACATCTGCCCAGCGCCAACCCTCAACAGCAGTTTTTGTCTACTCTCTCCATCAGCCTGGCCAAAACTTTAAGATTCACTTAAGTCTGAGGTCATTACCATCCCACTCATCCTCTTCTACTTGCAGGCCTCTGGCCTGCGCTACAGCCGAAGTGCTCTCCCTGCCTCCTTCAGATCTCTCCCCTCTACCTCTCTTGGGTGTCCCCCATAGAAGCCTCCTTTACTTCTAATTATCCCTGCTTAGCAACTGCCTCCCACAGGAGCCAATGGCAGAGCTCTCTCCAGTGACGAGTGACTAGTGCCACAGCTGACAGAATGATGTATCTGATTAATACGTTAATTGAATCTTTGGTTTCCTAAACGGGTGACATTTTATATCTAGCTCAACATTCCGCGGCTGACTTACATTTCTATATTTCTTCTTGTCTTGGGCTTATTTTATAGCTTCGTAAGGAAATAACACCAGGTTAGACATGAGTCAACATGGCAAGTCAACAGGGCCATATTTATGCCTCATTTCTACTCATTCTACACAAATGAATTCCACACACGAGGTTCAAGTGTACCCAATTTTTCACTTTCTCACAAGAACTACCCAGTAGCTACAAATCTCAGAGTAGGTCTAATAAGTCACCCAGCTACGGTACGGGTGGAAGCATATCAAACCCAAATCTCTACTCCCAGGCCCCTTTCTTCCTCCTGACACCGACTCTCTCATCCCTCATCTAAAGCTTTCTTTTCAAAACACTTTGGCTTATTAGCTCCCTCGTTATTAAGAGAACATAGTTTAGTCAGTCATTTGGTACTCATTTCACCTCTGATTTCATCAGAAATAAAATGGCAATAGAGACAAGATGGAAGAAAATTATTTATATATTGAATTTATAATATATATAAATCAGTTAGGGCTTACTGCCAGGCACATCATAATGTGTCCCAGTGATCCTTAACATGATAATTCGATACTTTTATTCCTGCCTGAGGTAAATTTAGGCATTTTACGTAATTAATTTCCATACTCTGGGTTAAGCAGAAACAAAATCTTTAAAAATTAGTTGAAACAATAAATCTTTGTTTACAATAAAACTCAGTATCTCCCTTGCTGGCTGGACGTGAGGACTTGTGCTCGTGGATTGTGTTTGCCCACGATTCTTTTCACAGATACTGGTGAAAGATCCATCAATTTTACATAGTTACTTTTACCAAGATGGAAAGTTCTACACAATTTAGAACTCAGAGTCAAATGAAGACTCATGGGAGGTGGCACTGGACGCAGTCCTGCATAGGGGAATGCCATCGCGGAATGATGGCTGCTGAGAGCCCTTACCTGCCACTCTTCCTAGGTGGCCTTGCCCCCCGACTATGCTGAGAAAACAGAGTCTGTCAGGCAAAAGCCTCTTGAAGAACAGAACAGGTAAAGAAAGAAAAGGGAGCTGCTGTAACCATGACCACAGCAAGAAAATTTCCTGCAAACCTGTGGGGTCCCAGGGCTTCTCTTCTGCTCAGGGCTTCTCCTCTGTCAGTTCTCAACCACATCCAGAGGCCTCTTGGGAAGATCAATTTTTCTCTAATTATGATCAGCCCTTTTTATTCTTTGAATGCCAAAATCCAAGACATGAATTCTTCTGCCCAAAATAGAACTGTCTGTTAAATTAGCCATGTAGGAGAATGATCACAACTGTTGAGCTAGCACGAACTAGGAGACATTATTCGCAGGCTTTTGTTGGGAGTGGGTGCCTTAGTATGTCTTGAAGTACACAGGAAATATAATACCTTTGGATGGTATTTGACCAAAAGAAGCAGCAAAGTGGGAGCTCAAAAAGCAGGTAAAAGATGAGCAAACTTAAAGATCCTGGACTTCACTTCCTTGAAATGGCCTCTAAGCAACTGTTAAGTGAAAAACACACAAGTATTCTTACAGTAAATGGGCTGAGGGATCTGACACCATGGCATATGCATATTCTTGAAAAATCATAACCAAGTGCTTATTTTTACTTTTAAATGTCAAATAAGCATAATTAACCCTTAAAAATATGTGATAATCCTTTCTCCTCACAGACAGCATCCTATTCCGCCACATCACATGCTTGACCCATGTGTAGCAGGCATGCTAATATCACATACAAAGCACAAAGGACCATCTCCTGTGTTGTTGCATTCACATAAATACCAAGTTACTAAAGAAATACTACTTTGCCGAGAAGGAAACTCAAAACCTGAGTCTAGAACCGAACTGGTTTAACATATAGCATATAGCAACTCTTGCAGGTGTCTACAACTGAGACTTCATTAGAGACAGATTAGAGGGAAGCATCCCTACTGAGGTGCCAGGGTCAGAGAGGCCCTGCTGCTCAAAGCTGAGTATTACAAATGCTCTCAAGGGCCAATTACTGGTAGTGAGAGCTCTGAGAGCCTGTGCCCAGGCATTCCTGACCTCTAGAGGGCTAGGAGCAGTCAGTCCTGGGCTCTGCTTACCCCTCCCTGGGGCTGTGGCACTTTTCAGGGCTCTCCAGTACTGGCAGAGGTTTTCCTCTCCTACCCACAGTCCCTCTGGGGTGAACAGAGGGACCCCAGGCAGGTGGCTGATAGTATCTTAGCCTTATGGGTTTTTTTTTTTTAATTGATAAATCTCTTATAGTATGTAAACACAAATCCAAATGCCCTGAGATTTCAAATAGGGAAAGATAATTTGTGGTTGTGGGGGAACCCGGTGGGCCACACGAGGAGAGGGGTGCTCTGAAGAATGGTGTGTTGGGATAGAAGGGTGCTGGAGGCAGAAGACTTCGTCCACCTCTTTTGTAAACTTGCAGCTCTATTTCCTTCCCTTTCATTGGTTTGTTTGTTTGTTTGTGGTGCCAAGATTTGGACTCAGGACCCCATGCACATGCTCAGAGATCACCTGAGCTTTGTTCCCTGGTCCATTTCATATTTGTTATTTTGAGATAAGTTCTTTATCAAAGTACCCAGGTTAACTTTGAACTCACGATATATATATATATGGACAAAGCCCCTTATGGGGAAAGATCGCATTACAATCACATCTTAATCATAAACTTAAACTTTACATAATGATTACAGGTTTTACATTTCAGTGATAACAAGTTCCATATTTTTTAAAAACAAGTTATCTTAAAACCAACACCTGAACACCTAGTTTTCCATATATATTTTTCCCACATATCCTAGAAGCAATAGTTTATTATTATTATTATTATTACTATTATTATTATTATTATTATTATTATTATATTAACAGAGTTTAAGCAAGTCCACTAATTTCACAGCCAGCTTCTATTATAATTGGCAGGTTGCTAGTAGCCTAATGTACACAATTGTTATTTAGCTTAACACAGTGGAAACAAGTTTATTATAACTAGAAAACTTTAAGTCAGGGGTCTTTTTGCTCTTCTTAGGTAAAAGGAGAATCTGCTGCACAGCTCAATATCCCCAAAGCATAACCCAAACCCATCAGTAAACTTTTGATTATAGAGACCAGGAAAAAGTCAATTTTATTTGTGGTCGAGGAAGTTCAAGCCTAACAATGGGCACTGAAACCCATTTGTTATTATTTGATCTTGGGTCTGTTTTTCACAGGTGAAACTCGTGTGCCCTAGCAATTAAGCTTTCTTCTAGCTTTCCTAACCCTAGCAAAAATGTGTTTTCTTCTTAAGTTCCTGATTGTCAGGCAGCTGACACAACACCCTAATTTAACCCCGTAACCATATGTGAAAAGCACCCACTGTTTTTAACTATACATGTTTTTAGTTGTTCTTTCCTGAGTTTCAAGAGAGTCACAAATTCAGAGTGCACTGCCTGCCCAGGTGACATTGCTTGAGGGAAAATCATCACCATTGTTACGTGTGCCAGCAACACTGCCCAGTGAGGGGTTAGAGACCCCATAGAACTTTCATCCCACAAGAGAGGCCAGGAGACCATGGTAGCAACAAGCATCATAAGGCCCAGAAGTAGCAAAGGGCATTCAGGAGACAATCCCCCAGGAGGCCAAGGTAAAAACCTTGTGTTCCCTTGCTAAACAACAGGCTGAGTCCTAAAGCTCCAGCGATGGCTGCTGTCCCCTGCACCGCTCCTAGCAATCTTCTATTACAGATAAACAGAGTTTATGAAAACCAAGTATTTCTCTTGGCAGGCTGTTTATGGTAGCCAAGTAGCAATCAATCATTCTATTATTCTGTTCACTCTAATATATATTTATTAAGCGTAATCAAAGGATCACAAGTAAGAGAATTTTTATTTTTTTCTTTATCATATAGAGAAGAAAATCTATCTGCTCTACTGTCTTTTTGTGTTCAAGGTGCACACCAAAACCCATCAGCAATTAAAACAAGGAAAATCAAATTTGATCAAACTTAACAGTGGGCATTGAAACTCATTTGTTGTCTATGAATCCTAGACCCGTCTCTCATAGGTGAAACTTGTGGGCACTAGTAACCGAGCATCCTTTGTTTTTGCAAGTCCTCAGCTACTAATAATATGTTTTCTTTTTCCTAGGTAACTTGTTCCACAGCAGCCGGCAAAACACACTGACCTAGTCTATCTGACTATGCATGCTTCTTAGTTTCTTCCAGAAGTTTCAATTGAATCTGAGTGGTATTGATTGGGGAAAACCACTATATTATATTTGCATTGCCCAGTAGACAGTTCGGGACCTCAACAGAACTTTCATAGCACAAGAGAGACAGGGAGACCACAGTAGCAACAAGCACGATAAGGCCGACAATGGCAAAGGGCACTCAGAAGACAATCCTCGACGGCTTTGCCAAACTGGGGTTAAACCAATCAATAGCTGCGCTAACAGGTGGGCTGCATGCCTGAGGCTCCAATACCAATTGCAGCCCTTCATTGCTACCAGAAGCCACCCAAATGTAAAAGGCTCCCTTTGTCCAAACCTGAACATGGTGGACTACTGGTTACTCTGAACCCAGAATATTTTCCAGATATTTCAAAAGAAGCACCAGAGAGAAGAGGGCATCAGCCTTCCAGTGATTCATTACTGCGTCTGTTTCTTGCCGTACCCTTTGCCCATGACAAAAAAATGTTTGTTTTATTTTACTATCCTGTCTGTTCCTCAGATCTTCAGTCACAGACTTGAATTCTATAATTTACTCAGATAAGATTCTAGAACAGTCTCCAATCAAATGCAACTAAATTGCATGGGCGTACCAGATTTTTAACCGCAAACCCACTGTGAGACACTCAAGCTGCTTCTGGTATTTGGCTTTCATAAACAGCACTGTTATAAATGTTGACATATGGAAATCTTACCTATTATTCAGGATGAAAATCTGTGGGACATAGGGCAAGAAATGGTTTTGCAGAGACACAAGGCTATGAGCATCCATAATTCAATAGGTACCACGAGTGACCTTTTTGAAGAGTTAGACCAATGTGCGCTCTGTCTGATATCACAGCAAAGGTCCTCTCAGTCGTGCTTGTCCCACGGGTGGGTATTATCCATCTTATTAATTTGTGCCAATATGATAGTCTTGTCTTGCGGCTGCTTCACAATTAGTGAGGCCAAGGATCTATTTACATGTTAATTGGCCATTTGAAGATCCACTAAGTCATCTTCCCATCGCCTTGTCACGCACTTCGCCGTGTTTGCCTTTTGCTGGTTTATTGGTTTACCGCCGCTACTTCTCATTTTATGTGCGCTAAATATCAATCGTCCTCAAACAACCACACCTGCTCAGCTCCCTTAACTTGGTTTGAGATGTCTTTTGCCATTATAACTTTTCCTTTGTTTGGGGGTTTTGGTATTTTTGAGCTATGGTTTCACAGTATGGCCCAGACTGGCCTGGAATTCTCAACAATCTTCATACCCCAGCATCTTAAATGCTGAATGACTACACCTGATATTAAGTTTTCATATAACTAAATCTTTTAAGCTTTTCCTTTAAGCCCTTTTGGTCAGGTTTTTTTTAAGACTCTTTCGTATTCTATGATTATCAAACTGACATTTTCTTTTGTCTTAGTATTTTCCTTTGCTATCAACCAAACTGTAACTTACGTGGAATTTATTTGGTGCAGAATAAGAGGAAACCCCCCTTCATTTTCTTGTAAAATAACCAATTGTTCCAACATCTTTGTATTAGTTACTTTTTGTTGCTGTGATAAAACACCATGACCAAAAGAGACTCATAGAAGGAAAAGTTTGTTTCTGGTTTATAGTCCATAATGGTGGAAAAGGCCAGTCTCAGTTGGCTGAGCAACCATGCATCCAGGGCTCACAATACAGTTAATAGGCTACCTCTGCTATCATCTGGAATGCCCTGCTCAATGGACCCATGGCCTCTGTCCACAGTAGGACACCGTATAGAATTTGCTGAGTGGGCTACTGAACACTTCTGGTCAGTTTATTCAGATAAAAATCGTAACCTCGTCAATGTCAAATTTCATCTAGAATACCCACATGTTAGTCTGTCTTACTGAAGGAAGACAGTAACTTCCCTACAGCCACTGAAATGTACTGTCTCCAGAACAACAGCCCAGTACATGGGAAAGGCCACCTAAGGTGATAGCCATCCCTGCCTCCCCATCTTCTTGACAGCATCTCCACGCCTTTTGCTGTCTCCTCAGATCTCACTTTCTCCTTCACACCCAGGGATCCTTCATCTTCCCTCTGATTACAAAAGTTGCTCTTGGCTTGACCAGACTTCAGCTTATTCAAGAACTTTGTTATTTCTTCTCCCTGCCAGTCCTTCTTCCAGGCCATTGTCACCAACACATAAAGAGTCTTCATCTTTAAGGCAGGGAAAAAAAAACCCCTCACCAGCCCACAACTCTCTCCTCACTGCGGTCATTTCCTTTGAAAAGTGTCTTCACGGGCTACGGACCCTTCCTCTTCACAAGTCACTAACCGAATCCCTTCTGGTTACATCTAGCTCCTAACCACTCCTCGAAATTTGACTGTGGTCACCAGTAATCACCATGTTTGTCCAAAACGACAGACAACTTGATGCTCAACCCCCCGCATTGTTACAGTAGCTTCACTTGGCTTCAGGGACCTCTAGATATTACTGTTTTCACGCTGCGCCACCTGCTTCTTCTCAGTCTCTTCAAAGAATCTTCCTGCCTCTCAAATTCCTACATACAAGTAAGCCCCTGGGCTCAGTCCCAGAAAATTCTGTCTTCTCTAACAAACTTCTATATGGTCCTGTTCAGTTCCATTCCCTTAAATATCTTACAGACTCCCTTTTTTTTTTTTTTTTTAAAAATCTCCATGCCCAACCCCAACTCTGCCCTCAAGTTCATATTCACATCGACACATTCAATATAACCACTTGGCTATCGAATCGATACATCAACATAGCATATCCGAGATCAAAACACAACAAAACAGGGGCCTGAGAGATGTCTCAGCAATTCAAGGCATTTGTTCTTGCAGAGGACCCAGGTTCAGTTCTAGCATCCATACGGAGGTTCACAGAGTGTCTGTAATTTCTGTTTCAGGGGATAAGACACCTCTTCTAACCTCCCTAGGGTCCTGAATGCATGTGGAACAAAAATACACTCAGGTACACATGCACATATGCATGAACATTTTTAAACCCACACCGCAAGAGAGCCATAAAAAAAACCTACATTACCTCCCAGCTAACGACTCCCCAGTTCTTGCCTCGGTTACCCTAGAAGCCTTCTAGCTGCTTTCTACTCAGATTGTGCCACTTTCTCTCTGCCTTAATTTTAACTCCCGTCCCAATCAAGTAGTTCTCAGTCCTTTAAAATGTCTACTCAGACTATAAAATTCTTCTCAAACTTTTCAGTGGCTTCCCACTAAGCTAAAACCCTGTCTTCACATAGCCCATGTCATCCCCCAAGCCCCACCCTTTCACCCAAACTCATCTTTACCCCTACCACATCTCTTACTTTTCCAACAAAAACAAATCATCATGTGAATAAATTAGTAAGTAACATTGCCTTCTATGGTCCATACGCAAATCAAAGCAACGTCCGCTCCGTGATCTTGGTCTCTGCTCCTTCACTGACTCACAGGTATCTGCACAGGCAAACTGCTTCATTCTCAATTTGCTTTTGCATCCTCATGACCTAAAGCCTTGTCTAATGCATAATAGGTGCACAGTATTTGTTGAGGACATGAGCAAATAAATGTCCTCATATAAACTTGTTATGAATTTGACTAAAGGTTTTAGCTCAATAAACAGACAAAGGGCGAAGTGGATTTTTTTTTTTTTTAGTGTTACTCACTTTTCGTTGTTTACTGGAGTCCAATTTTATGAGCCAATATGAAGCCACTTTTGTTTTATAATGCTTCCAGTTATCCATGATCTGTTGGGGGAGAGAGGTTAACAAATTTCATCTAGAACTCTCACCAAAGTAGTAAATGAAAGCAAATAACTGTGTTAGCACAGGTTCTATTAGTTTGTGCAGTGAAAGCACCATAATACTACTTACAATAGAGATTCCTTCATTGTCAAAAGATGCCTGCAAAGGCCTAAGCAAGTCAGAGGCTCTAAATCCAAAGCCTTCTCTTCCTGTTTGCTAAGGACGTATCATATCATATCATATCACTCAATGAATAAAAGTTAGAAATCCTTAGACACATACATTTTAGACAGAAATCCAACCAATAGATTTTTCTGTCTTTATTCCCAGAGCTGTGTAACCCTCATAGTAATATATTAAGTGATACATTAAAAGCCATCGTACAGTCAATGAGAACTGCGCTAGCCCTTCTATTGAATTGCCTGGATATCTGTATAATTTCTCAATATGTATTCTAGTATTATATACTGTAGCAAACATTCAGGTCTGGAACACAGTGAACATACAGCAAATGATCTAATGTCCGACACTATTAATTATGCTTCGTTAACTGCGTAAGCCCAACAGTCTTCTTTACAGAAGAATCACACCAGCCATAAATATTAGTTCTTTTCTCTCATTAAAAAAATAGCAGACCTTAAAGAGGCTGCAGCGACAGTTCAGTTGTGAAGAGCACTGGCTCCTCTTGTAGAGGATCTGGGCTCAATTCCCAGCACCCACGTGGTGATGCCTAACTGCCTGCGCTCCTGTTCTCGGGGATCCAATGCCCTCTTTGACCTCTGAGCAGCAGTCACACATGTGGTGCGCAGGCGTGCATACAGGCAAAATACTCAAACAAATAAAAGTAAATTTTAAAAGAAAATAGCTGATCATGAAAGACAGACAGAAGGCGATGTAGCTGGTGCAAGGTCACTGATTTCTCTTAGACATAAACACTATCAGAATAGGTAAAACCACATCCAGGCTAGAGACACGGCCCAGTGGACAAAGGTGCTTGCTGCCAAGTGTGACAACCCGAGTCCAGTCCCTGGGACATACATGACGGAAGGAGATAGCTCACTCCCTCAAGTAGTCCTCCAGCCTCCCAGTGTATGCAGGGTGTATGTGCACCCGCACACATACAACACGAAATAAAAAGCAAACAAATGTAATTAAAAATTTTAAAATGTAGCTAACACGATGCCCTATCCTCGCTCTGATTTTTCTTTTGCCGTTACTAGTAGTACCTCCCTCAAAAAACAAGACCCTACTTTCAACTTTCGAAAAACCGTATCACCACAAAATGAGAACAGTTGGAAGCTGTCAGTATCCTCACCTAACAACAAAAATATGATGTCGTCATGGATTGTTAAAGCAAGGAGACTTTTTCTTGCTTTGTTATTGTTTCTATACAAAGCAAGCTTTGCAAAGCTTTACAAAGCGAGGTGAACAGTAAACGACCAGTGCAAGCTGTGGTTTTTATTCTACGTATGACCACTAGATGGGGCCTTGTGTTTTGGGGAAAAAAATCTCACGCATCCCCCCTTCCCCTCAAACAACGTTCGATAGCTGATGAATGATCTAATAGCCATTTAGAAACTGTGTTGGATGGAGACGGGAAACCTTGAGCGAAGAAATGTTTTTCCACCAAACCATTTCCGTAACCCTGGATTTCTTTCTAAGCAACGAGGAAGTCCTGACTGCCGGGCGTCCGAACGACTGTCGTTTTCAAACGCTCCACTAGGTGGCGCAAGAGAAAATAACTCCGCCAGGCCGATCCCCAACTTATCCCAGGCATCACCTCCTCACATTTCACAACAGGGCGCTCTTTCCACCATGTCTCTTTTCCTCTAGAGTTCTTCAGCTTGGTAAGTTTTTGTATAGAAAAGCTTATCCTGATATTTCCTCAATCATGAAGAACGGTCATTATCTGAGGCTATGCTCACTTGACAGCCTTATGATACGATAAAATGTTCCTAATAACTAAAATTAATTCTTCTATTTTATAAAGTTTCTGAGGGCTAAAAAGAATATCAATTACACTTCCCATGAAATCAAGTGCAGTTCAGCCAGAAATACACTGTGGTGTAGATGAATGGGAGGCATGTACGCATGTCCACACGTGTACAGCACACATGTATGTCTGTGTGTGTATGTGTACATGTACATGCACATGCACATGCATGCCTGTGGAAGCCGGAGATCAGTTTTGGATGTCCTTCCTCAGGCACCAATTACCATGAGTTTTTGAGATCCAGTATCTCACGGGAGCCTGGGGTTGACCAGGTACCCTAAGGATAGCTGGCATCAGCTCCCAGCAATTCTCCTGTCTCTGCCTCCCCAGAGCTGGGATTACAGGATCATGCCACCACGCCAGCTTCCTATGGAAGTGCTGGGGGTCCAGTCAAGTCCTCGTGCTTGCTCAGAAAGCATTTACCAATGGATCCATCTCCCCAATCCCTGGAAACACATCTTAAAACTTTAAGAAGAGTCAACAGAGGCTCTTTGGGATTTAGGGGCATCAGATACTCACATCTTCTATCAGAAGCTCTGACTCCGCATCTGACTTCCCCGGGAAGCGGATCCTCATGTCCTTGAGAACAAACAAGGTCTGACTTGTGAGGTCATCTTCCTGTTCTTTTGTTTTCAACTGTTGCAAAGACTCATTCTTAAATTTGAAAGAATACAGACAGATACACGGATGAGGTCTTATTTCATTGTGCCAGTATAATTTCAAAGATATTTCTAGGTAAAAATGATGTACTTTTCATTTTTAATGAGCATTTATGAATTTTTAGCATTAAATTGTTCATTACTTGCAAGGATATCTTTTACATTTCCTCCCGGTTGTAATTTACCTTGCTCAAGTTATAAACATTAAGTGCTAGTGATTGAAAAGGACTTCTTAGTCTGTTTTATTTGCTACAACTTCTTGGTTTGGAAAATAAAATCGATCATCTCACCATTATGAAATGAATGAATTTACTTTTATTTCCTGAATTGTCCCATTAGGAATATCACTGTTAATGAAAGAAAGACTTTAAATAAATCTCTGGACTAGCTCCAGGAAAACATGACAAAACCACTGACTTTTTCAATTGTAGGTTTCTGTAGTCTACACTGAAAAGGGACACTACATGATAGGGTAATGCACAGAGCATTCTAAGCAGCATTGTACCTAGGCTCTGTAAGTAGAATTTATCAGCTTTTAAACAACTAGAGTCTTAGAGTCATTTTCCATACAATAAATGTGTTTGTATCTATAAACTCCATTAATATTTTTGCAAAGCCATGCATTTACTCAGATGATTGCCAACAATATTACCCTCCTGCATGAGGAAATAGAAAAGAAAGCTATGCTGCTTTCTATCCATCCTTGAGGTCTGTGATACGGTGAAGCTTGCCTTTTAGGAGTCCGTACTAAACTGGGGTCTAGGGTATGCGAACAATGCATTTTCCGAAGGTCATGAGTTGAATTACAGAAGAGATCAGGAGTTCCAGTAGTCAGTCTCTCAGCTAACCCCTTTGTCACCTACACCCTGAGTACACTGCTTTCTGTAACTCGAAAGGGCGAAGGCGAGAGACAGAGCTTACCACCAGAGACTTGGCGTCGCTACTGTTAGGCAGGTGTCTCACGTAGGAGGAAACACGGTTTAAGGAATGTGACCGAGATGCTGAAGTTGGCCGTGCTAACGGTAGCATTTGTTGAGAAGAAAAGGGGCGTGCATCCCCACTGGAAGGCAAATGAGCAGAGATGGACCGAGGGCAGCTGACGGAACGCCTCATGGGATCTATCAATGGTGGAGAAGGGGGACTGTTAGCATGCTTGTCTCGCTCTCAGGTCTCCACAGACTAGCAACTAGACCCCGTGGTGGCTGGGTGACACCATCACAAGAAAAGAAGTTTGCAATTCATTCTTCAGTTTGAGTGGTGCACTTAGTACAGAACAGTTCTGGTGTATGAAGATCAGTTGGGCTGGGACAATACTGCAAACAAGACTTCTGCTAAGTTCTTAAAGTGCGACATTAGAGAGACAGAAGGAAAGACATGAACACCCACGAGACATCTGGGAGACAGGTGTCCTGCAAGGTCCCGCACTGTGAAGTCACTCTTTATAAGCAGCATAAGGGGTGTGTGTATGTGTGTGTTCGTGTGTGTATGTATATATGTATGTGTGTGTATGTGTGTGTGTGTTCATGTCTCTGTGTGTATGTGTATGTATGTGTGTGTTCATGTGTGTGTATGCATGTATGTGTGTGTGTGTGTATGTATGTATGTATGTGTGTGTATGTGTGTGTGTTCATGTCTCTGTGTATGTGTGTGTTCATATGTGTGTATGTGTGTGTTCATGTGTCTGTATGTATGTATGTGTGTGTATGTGTGTGTGTTCATGTCTGTGTGTATGTGTGTGTGTGTCCATGTGTGTGTGTTCATGTGTGTATGTATGTATGTGTGTGTGTGTGTTCATGTCTGTATGTGTATGTGTGTGTGTGTCCGTGTGTGTTCATGTCTGTATGTATGTATGTGTGTATGTGTGTGTGTTCATGTGTGTGTGTGTGTTCATGTGTGTGTATGTGTGTGTGTTCATGTGTGTGGGTGTTCATGTCTGTGTGTGTGTACGTGTGTATATGTATGTGTGTGTTCATGTGTATGTATGTATGTATGTGTATGTATGTATGTGTGTGTATGTGTGTGTGTGTTCATGTCTCTGTGTGTGTATGTGTGTGTGCGTCCATGTGTGTGTGTTCATGTGTGTATGTATGTGTGTGTGTGTTCATGTCTGTGTATGTGTGTGTGTGTCTGTGTGTGTTCATGTCTGTATGTATGTATGTATGTGTGGATGTGTGTGTGTGTGTGTGTCCATGTGTTTGTCCGTGTGTGTGTTCATGTGTGTGTGTGTGTTCATGTGTTCATGTGTGTGTATGTGTATGTTCATGTGTGTGTGTGTGTATGTGTGTGTTCATGTCTGTATGTATGTATGTATGTGTGGATGTGTGTGTGTGTGTGTGTGTCCATGTGTGTTTGTCCATGTGTGTGTGTGTTCATGTGTGTGTGTTCATGTGTTCATGTGTGTGTATGTGTGTGTTCATGTGTGTGTGTATGCATGTGTGTATGCTCATGCATGTGTGTGTTCATGTGTGTGTGATCATGTGTGTATGTGTGTATGTATGTGTGTGTTCATGCGTGTTTGCGTGTTCATGTGTGTGTGTTCGTGTGTGTGTGTTCATGTGTGTGTGTTCATGTGTGTGTGTGTGTTCATGTGTTTGTGTGTGTGTATGTGTGTGTGTTCATGTGTATGTGTGCATGTTCATGTTCATGTGTGTTCATGTGTGTATGTATGTGTTCCTGTGTATGTTTTCATGTGTGTATGTTTGTATGTATGTGTGTTCATGTGTGTGTATGTGTGTGTTCATGTGTGTGTGTGTGTGTTCATGTGTGTGTGTGTGTGTTCATGTGTGTGAATGCAGGAGCACACACTTCATGATGCCCATGGCAAGCGTGTGGAGTTCAGAGGACAACATCCATTTTCAATCTTTACCTTCAGCCTTGTTTGAGTCAAGGTCTTATCATCGATCATTCACTACTGTGGACACAAGACTAGTTGCCAACTTGTGGCCCCTCCCCCACCCCCAGAGCACAGGGATTCTCCTGCCTTCACCTTCCAATCTTGCCATAGGATCACGGGAATTACAGACATGCTACTGCACCTGGCCTTGCCTGGGTTCTGGGAATTTGAGCTTAGGTGCCCACACTTGCATGGCAAGCATTTTGCCCATGGAGCCATCTCCTCAGCCTGGAGAAGAGATATCTATTGTCTAGACTATCAGAAAGAGAAACTTCCCAAAGTAACACACCAAGATGGCGGCCAGAAGATAGCGGCCAAGGTCAGCCACCACCTAAAGTCCTCACTATGGAATCTAAAAGTTTCAACTTTTCTATAACGCCACAATGCTATCTGCTAACTTTGCATTGAGACTAGCTATTACATACAGTCTTTGTGTAGGTTGGAGGTCAGCCATTGTACAGCAAGGAAGAAAGGAAAGGAGAAGAGAGCAGCCAGGATAAATAGGTATACAATTCAGGGGCTCTGTTGAGAGTCACAAAACATAAGAATAATATGAAGATTACTCTAATGTATTTTAAATATAATTGACTATTAAAAAGGCCACAGTAAATTGATAGTCTTATTCAGACACACATATACACACACACGCACACATACACAAATTTCAACAGCAAAGGTTTAACTGAAGAAAAAATGAACTCAAAGAATAGGACTTTTTTCAGAATAAATAACTAAGAAAACATCAAATATCTGCCCTTGTGCATTCTGGGAAGGTGGACGAAAGAGGAGCAAGTGTCCTTGGTAAGCCGTGGCTTCCGACCTGGAAAAAGATAACTGCTCAACACCATATGCATTTTTATCTTTTCTTCGGCTCATTTGTCCTGCAAATCCTCTATCCTGCTTGGAGAAAATAACAATCTTCATTAATTCAAGAATTTAACAAAACTCACATGAAGCCAGGTTGCATACCCAAATATCTCTCTTCGTTGGCTGTTGAAAAGAATTGAGAGCTTCATAAAGGAGATGGATTTAAGAGGAAGATTTAGGGGCACACTTCTAAAAGATACTGTAAATGTGGTTACCGCTTCTTTATGTTACAGAGAGCATAAAATATACAATCATTCAAACTTTTAGAAGATGCTGTTTAAAAACAAACCAAACACTTCTGTTTGTTGCAAGTGTTAACTTCCTTCTGCACCTGTGACACACAGCACACTATAGGAACATATCGCTGGTCGGTCTACCTTTAAAAAATACTAGTTGCAAAGGTCACATATTTAACATGCAAGCATAACACAAAAGTCATGTCTACAAAAAAGTCACTCTAAAGCATTTGATCCACGTTACACTGTAGGTCTGCCCTCTTTGCAAGCCTAAGGTGAGAACTGAGTAAGTAAAGCATGCTCGAGGGGCAGAAGGGAAATATCATTGTCTCCAGTCATCTGAGACTCTCACTTTCCACCTACATACCTGGAAATTCAGACAAGAAAACTAAGGTGGTTAGTGATCCTGGTGATACTGGGTAGATAAGAAAACACGGTTGTTACTGGGTAGATAAGAAAACACGGTTGTGACTCCCATCTATACATTAAGAAAAAGCCTTTTATGGTGTTTTCTGAAGCTATAACAGTACCCTAAATCCACTGTCTACACAAGAAAGTATTACTCCTGATCTGGATTTTGTCCTTGGTGATCAATTTATGAAGGATCTGGGACTATGAGGCTCCTAGAGTAAGCTTAAAGAGAGAATAAAACAAAGTAAAACCTTTGTTATAATCCCCAGGAAAACCTACAGTTTCAATAAGGAAATAGATACATAATTGAATTAATAAGAAATATGTAATTGAGTTAGACTGACTTAAAGTGAAAGCTCCTACATAAAAACACGTTTTAACTCTGTATCCCACTTTAATATGCTACTGTGTGATAGCCTATTTGTCCCAGAGCATAGAACAATCTCAGAGCTGTAAAACTCGAGGGATATTTTCTCTCCCTAGCCCATAACCCTCCTCAGTTGATGCCATTAAACAGCAGTCACATTAGCTAACAGGCAAGGGATCTAAAGACCAGCAAAACTTGGGCATAAAGATGTCAGTTTCCAAAATAAAAACCAAGTCATATTTATCCAGAGACACACTTAACGAATCCATAAGAAAAAAGAAGCAAAGGAGCAAAATAGCCGACAGCTGCAGGTTCTTGGGAATATCAGTCAGTCAGAAAGAACACTGTATGCCATTTCTCCTCCAAATACACAAATCTTTCAAGGCAAGAGCAGTGAGGACATGTTACTTAATGGAATGTCTAGAAAATATGAAGGGTTGTTTCCTGAATTCTTCAGTTATTAGCTCTTCATTCCTTGCTTACTTTCCTAAAAGCCTCGAAGGCTAGTTTTAAAATACGTTATCAGGCCCCAAGCATATTTAACATGGCCGGAGATCAGATCTGCAAAGGCTCTAGCTGTGCTTACTTGGGTTGGGTTAGGGTGAGCCGGCTGCCTTGGTGGGAGCTGGGGACACCGTGTGCTCTGCGAATGGCCTGTGACATGGGAGTTAACAGTCCTAGTTCAGAGGCAGCGGTGGGTGTATTTTTTGTTGTTGTTGTTGTTCTGTTTTGTTTGTTTTTCAAGGAAATCTGAGAAAATGGAGATATTAGGTTGGATATTTGACCGTGGACATTTGGGAATGAAGGAAGGCAAGAAAGGAAAAGAGAGCAAACGTGAAGATAATTACAGGGAAAGAGATGGGAGAGAAGTTGGTTGCTTTCCTAAATGCCTGTGATGTACTCAAAGCCCTGACAACAATGTCAGCTACTTCTCAGCTCTGTGGCTCACAGACATTATCAAGTCAAATGCCTAGAGAGACAGGCACGAGTTTAAAAATAGGTGACATTACCCAAAAAAGCGGGTGACGGGTAGAAACCAAATCAGAAAAGACGTGGACTCAACAGAGACCCTACTCTGCCCAAGAGCCTCCTCGCACATCTACGAAACCCATGCCACAACTCAGCCAACAAACTACGGGAGACAAAAGGCAGGACCCTGTACTCAATCCGTTCCCTACTTACCAGACTGGAGAGGGTTTGCGGGGTGGACCCGGCTTTGGCTAGGGGAAGACAG
Organism: Cricetomys ansorgei; assembly: GCA_026225945.1. Classification (NCBI taxonomy): domain Eukaryota; kingdom Metazoa; phylum Chordata; class Mammalia; order Rodentia; family Nesomyidae; genus Cricetomys; species Cricetomys ansorgei. Next base: position 3,386,458 of record JAMJFZ010000558.1, read on the forward strand.
GGCATAGAATACAGGTCTCCTCACACATGACAAGGCTTCTTTTGGCCCAAGGACTTTTTATTGAGTTCAAGAGTTTCAATTCTATAGTTCTTCGTTTATCAGTTAGGGGATAGACTTACTGGATTGTTGAATTAGTTTGCAGTGACTGGTGTGCTTAAAGCCACACGGGACTTGCTCTCGCTTCTTCTGACACAGCTCTTTCTCGTTGTTCTCATCCAGTTCTGAGTTGCTGCTGGTGGTGCTGTCGTAGCTGCTCTCACTGCTGTAACAGTTTTTCTGCTTCTTCATTACCTCTGCACATTCCGGCATGCAACACAGGGGCTGAAACAGAGGGGCGTGCTGTCCGGTTAGAATCCCCCTGAAGAGTCACTGTTTTTAATTGGCCCCACGCTTGCTGATTATTAGTGCATCTGAAAATCCTACTCTACTGCGTGCTGCTGCTTAGTCCGTAGAGCACACGGTAGCCGGGAGGCTTCCCTGGAATCATTCGCCTGGAATGATATGCTCAGTGAAGACAACGCTTGTCTCTACATGACTGCAACAAACAACAAAGAGTTTCTGTAAATAAAGAACAACGAAATGAGGGGGGAATACTTGATCTGAAGATATGTCATGAACACAATCAGCTTTTCTCTACTCCACCCGAAGAGATTAGGCATCAAGACTCATCCAATAAAAAGTGAGTGTGTGCGCACCATGTACGCATAGGGTGGGAGGGAGAAAGAGGGATAAGAGGAACACGTGGGCTGAGGAAGTCAATAGAAGTAAGATCACGTGTTAAAACAGAGCCCAAGAATCTACCCACTCAGCTAATGTTCAGAAGTAAGGTGTCACTCACATGGCTAATTCACTGTCGATATTTCTTTATTCATTTGTTTATTTTACTTGGAATTGAACCCAAAGCCAGTCTCACCCAGATCTATGTTTTTAAATGAACATTTCAGTTAATTATTTACTCTCTGCACTGGTTGTAGACGGCCCATGACCCTTCATAGAGGATCTACGACTCTGACAGCCTGGCCACAATGGCCTAACACTATCGTCACTGCCAATGTGACATCTTACAAAATGACACGAGAATCACTACAGTGTGAATTTTTCTTTGGAAGAGGGACACAATGTAGAAGAGTGACTCTATACAGATTTGATCATTATGGCATTATGAGCTAATACTTCTAACAGAATCAACCGACTTCTCCTTCCACTCCCCATGATAGATGCTTCTAAAGACACCAGCTGAAGGAACGAACGGGAAGAGAGATGAGACGGCTCACTTCAGAAGAATGTGCACAATGGAGAACAAGGCAGTTCTGGAACTCAGTTATTTCAAGGCTGCTTGTTACGCACACTGTACACCTCCTGCTCCTGCTGACACAGGCTCCCGCAGTTGTATACTAGTGACTCTGATGTTGTCATACACCATAAAGAATCCTCGGGTGCCGTGGGAATTTACGGAACGAAGCCGCATCCTCCAGTGTGACAGTGTGATAAAAGGAGGGGAGAGAAGTGTTTCAGGAAGCGTCTGGAGCACGGAACAAGCCAAAGCAGGATGGCGTTAAAATCACAGCTTGTGCAAAGGATGAGATACAACCAAAGTGGGAAAGGAACGGAATACGCTAGGTACCAACTTGTCTTTAAACATATGCTCTCCTTCCGATGGTCTAATATTTACAGAGTACTAAAAATGTGCTAAAAACAGTACTAAAAACAGAAATGCATAAAAACATTTGCCGGGCATACAGTCATCAAACATGTTGACAACCTTGGCAAACATGAACTCTAGAGAAAAGATGTCTTTTCGGAAGTTTAGCATCCCCCAAAGGAACGGGGGTACAATCAGACTTGTGGGGGTGCCTTCCTTCAAGCAGCATACAGCTTTGAGTTCTCCCAAAGACCTTGACTATATAATTATTCAAGCCTACAAGACATCACAGAGGAAGTAGACAGCTGAACCTTTATGCCATGTAAGCATTTAGGGCTTCTTGCCCAACATAAGTATAGAAATAAGTAAATAGGAGCCATAGCAATGTAAACTCCCAGTAGCACTCTCAATAAGATGGGATTTTGAAAGCAGCATGAAGTTACGACACAAATTATGCTACTTAATTTTATGTGCAATTTTATTTTGATACAGGGAAGATATAAAATACCATAAATGTATAGATAAAACAAATGTGTGTGCACCAACTTAAACACATTGCTAATGCTTTATGTAGACCCTACTTGCATAGTTAATATTTCTTAAATCCTCAAATTAGATGAGCTATTACTATTTATTGCCATTCAAAGTTGATTTACCAAAACCATTTGAAATTAGTCTTCAACAAATGAAGACCTTGGTGATCAGTGTTCACCATGAAGCTCTTTCCTTCTGAAATGAAAGGTCTGCCTTAGAAATTTGGGTCACTTTGGACCCCCCCCCCCCGATATACTTTAAATATGCTTCTACATTAATTATGCTGCTCTCGTTTACTTAGGAATTCCACTGACTTTAACGATTAAAGAATTATACAATTCATTTCATTTCAACAGATACACTGCTAGCGCCTCTTGTTGACCCAGAATGAGAGAAGTTAGAAAATGCACAATGTGAGTTCTTTCCCGGAAACCAGCATACTTTCCTTTGGGCGGCAAGGCTTATGTAAATAAAAGGAAGGGAATATAAGATGTCTCAGGGCCTTTGCACATACCGTTCTACCATCGACGCTTTGTCCCCAAGTAGTGTCAAGCTGATTCTGACAAACTGCGATGATGCTACGCAACGTTTAGGAACTCCAGAGGGAAAACAGGTTGGTGCAAGGTCCTTATATACTACGCAAGGCTTAAAAACTCCACAAATGTTTCCACGGATGGAGCCATGATTCCTAAGGCCATTCACTTTTCCGGGACTCCTCAGCTTTCTGAATAACGTCTGACATCTGAGGTCTTCACACGTGTGTCCCTGGCCAGGCTCTCCCTGCCTTGTTTTCATTTCCTCCCCCTGAAGCTTGCCTTCAGCCACATCTGGTGCAGCATCACAGCTCCGAGGCTTTGCCTGGAAGGTCCCTTCTAATCCAAAGGAGCAGGCCTCGTTTTACAAATCCAGCTCAGTAGAAAAGCCTCCAGAAGGCTGTCGTCTGTCAACCCTTCAGATTTACACCCTATTTCAACACTCACCTTGCTTCAACATACAACTTGCTTTGACATTTCCCTATACACTCTTCAACTAGCCAACGAGAACATTTGGACACGGTCAACAGTTCTGATCAATAGGTTTTGGGAACGTGTGATGTGCTACACACTCTTAGGTGCTACAGAAGAAAGACGAAGATCTACTTCCCACCTCCGAACTACTCACAGCCACACACAAATAATGACCCATCACGACTGCTCTGCAACAGCATTCCTTGTGGGAAGGTGGGGGGGGCAATGAACCGAGACTACAGGGCAGTGCGAGGAGTTCACATACAGTAGCCATGATCCAGCCTGCTTAGGAGAGAGTCTCCAAGCAATCCAGCAACACAACAATGGGGTTCTTTTTCTTCTCTGTTTTAGTAAAAAGGCATTAAAGCATGAGAGCCTAACGAATCATAAATGTCTGTGACTGTAGAGATGCTTTGACAATGCTGAAATATAAATGAAAAGGTGCACACTGATAGTGTGGGGCTGTCCTAGAGCCGAGAGTGAGCCGAAGCAGGCCTTGAACCCTGGATTTTCTCATCCTGGGAGCGGTAGGGGTTCGGGTGTTCCTCACTTTTGAGCCCTGGCCAGAACCCAGCTAAATATTAAATATTGCCTGCTACACTCACCATCATTAGCAAAGGAATGTGGCTTGGTTGGTGCTTATCTGCACTGTAGCTGGAAGCCTAGGGTTGAGCCCATTTACAGATAAGGTGCCTTCCTCTTTTTCCCCTTGGGACCACACCTTATGCAGAAGGTGCCCTTGCAGGAACTTGATGCTTAGACCTGAGCTCTACATGCAGAAGAGGCTACTCCAGTATCCTTGTCTTAACCAATGGATCCCATCCCTAGGTACCAAAGACCCTCCCCTGCCTGTACCCTGTAAAATGTTACCACCCTTGCTTTAATAAATGGGAGATATGCTCCTTTGACAGCCTTTCTCGAGAGTCTGATTCACTCTCATTGGATCTTAGAACTCTGATCTGGGACCTGCCAGGATGCACTGACCCACGCCCTGAGCTTTCCTTCCCGGGGGCTGAGCTGGCAGTCAATACCTCAGCCATGCTCCGGGGAGGGCAGTGTGAAAGGAAAAACAACACGACAGATGTGTCTATGATTTCTCAAATTCAACTTCTTGTTTCCCTGCTAGTGATGAATCTGTCACATATTCAACTGCAGAAAGAACATCACCACAAAACAGGTGTTAAGTAAAGCAACACCTGCCTCTCCTTTGCCTACGTAACAGCTGCTCCCATTCCTAAGAACTGCATCTGTTTTTGTGAATACACTGTCAGTGTCACTATGTCAGCAAAAGAAGGGCTCCCCAAAGACAATGCTGCAAAGAAATGCCTGAATGCCAGTGCTTATTGACACACAACGTCTATGCTATGGAGCTGACCAAAATGTCAACAGCAGAGAAATGGACATGGGAAATGTCGTTCACGTACACAATTTTTCAGCCATTAGAAAGAACAAAATTGTCCTTTATAGGAAAACAGATGCAACTAAAGATAACCATATCACGTGAATTAAGGTAATCTCAGATAAGTATTAGATATTTTCTCTCAGGTGTGGTTGCTGGATTGTATACAGATCCATGAAATTGTGTGCATGTATTTAATATGTGAGTGAAAAGAAAAGAGTTTAGGAAGACACCGGGAACTAACGGGAGGAGAGAAGGGAAGGAAAATGGAGAGCAGAACCGTACTCAACATACAATGTGGACATGACCTACATAAAAACCTGACAGTCAGACAGAAAGACAGACAGACAGACAGGAGGGCTCCCTATTAATGTATCTCTAGAGTCACAAGGCCTTAACTATAATCCTGCATACTTCTTTGTTAATGATTCATCTGAGACTATAACACACACATAACATTGCACACAGAATATGGGGTTCCCTCCTATGCCCAGCCCATCCGAATCTCTGGGCATTGATCAGCACTAGGGGACCAACCAAAAACATGAAGGAAGATAACGAAACACCGTGAGTATAAGATAGCACCACTTGCCAGGTTTTACCTTTACTGGATATAAAACTCCTGAAGTTTCTATTAAAATGCATCACAACTCTTACGGGAATGACTAACAGAAACCACTTGCACAATGGAAGGCGATGACATTTCACCTTTGGTCCTCGGATTCTGGTGGTTGTTTTTCCCATCAGCTTTTCGTCATCAATTTCACATTGCTCCAGAAGGTCCAAAATATCTTCCTCCTATAAAAACATTATTAAAATCGTAGTCACTAAACAAATACAGACTTTTCACAGGTTCGTTAGTCTCTGTAAGTTCACGTACAGTGATGATTCTGAAAACTATGCGGTGGTGATTACTCAAATCAAAGAAGGAACCATAAAAGGCAAAGCCTTCAAGAAACTTCTACCAAGATCTGGTGATAAACGTAATTCATGGCTGAAGTACACTGTGCAATCATCACAAGCGAGCATGTCCTTTCCAACATGCTACGAAAACCTTGGAAAACCCAACTTTAAGAAATTAGCTCACTGGACACTGAGACATGTAAAAGCTCATATCATCTTCCAGCCCTCATCCCACCAATTATTCCTATACCGATCGGTACAATTTAATATTAAAATAACACAGAAACCTGACAACTGGCCTGAGAGCTTCATTTAGGGAGAATTCAATGCTAGAATTTTTCTTAATGAAACCACTCAATGAAACTACTTAGAAATATTAATTGTTGCAAGAATATTTTATAGGTTTATAAAATATTTTCACTCTATGCTTATTACTGGTAGGGAAATCTCTAAGTACCCTGACAGCCTTCTCTTGTGCCCCTCTAAATTTATAGTGACGTCAAAGGAAAAATTATAAGACCATACTTGAGCAAACAACAGCTGTGCTGAGGGGTGCAATGGACCATCTCATTGTGTCATCCAGACCCCAACACTGACAAAACTATGCTCACATATTCGTGATTTATACTTCAAAATCTCCTTAAAGCTTATGGAAGAAACCAGGAATCACAGCTCACAGTAGAAATGTGTCCCAATCTAGGAAAGGTAGCTATTAAAATGCCAAAAGACTCTGGTTATGATCCTACAATGGTTGTACAAACAGCATCATTAAAACTCAAAAATCATCTCAAGGAAATCTGATTTTTTTTTTCAGAAGAAAGATCACACAGGACAATATTTTCCTCATAAAAATTCCAGATGAACCAAACAGCCACATATTTCAAAAGAGAAAGGATAGATGAACAAAATATAAAGGAATTCAATTCCCCAGACAGGGCTTGGTTCTTCCCTAGAGGGCAAAGAGGACTGGTCACTTTCCACTTTGGGATCCAGTGTCAAATCTGGGCAGAGGTGACCAGAGGTAGATACATTCTGATGGGTAAAGTCTGTCATTGTGAGACATTGTCAGGGTGACATATTGAGACCCAGCCAGCTTCCCTGTTGAGAGCTCACATCGAAACAGAGGCCTCCAGCCAGCTTCCTGGTATGGCAACACCTTCCCTAATCCCTCAGACATGTGAGTGAGGCCACCTTGGCATTGAGCCCCAGGAAGAACATCTGCCCTACACAATTCACTCCAAAGTAAGATCAACCCAGGGAAGCACTCAACTGTTAGCAGTCAAGACCAAACAATAACAAGCAAATAAATGTAGAGGTTTGTTATGCTGCAATAGATAACCTAAAGACCTTGCCGTAGGACAAAGGGAGACAGAATTAGAGGAAGTGGAGGGAGAAAGAGTAGAGAGAATGGACAGGGAAGAGAAAGGAAATGAGAGAGAAGAGGGAAGAGGAGGAGAAGGGGAGAGAGGAGGGAAGAGGAGAGAGGAGAAGGGAAGAGAGGAGGGAAAAGGAGAAAGGAGAAGGGGAGAGAGGAGGAGAAGGGAGAGATGAGGGAAGAGGAGAGAGGAGAAGGGGAGAGAGGAGGAGAGGAGAGAGGAGGAGGGGGGAGAGGAAGAGGGGAGAGAGGAGAAGAGATTGGAGAAATAAAACAGAGAGAAATGAAAGAGATTTGAGGAGCAGGTTTTTTTCTCTAAGACTTTTGAGACAGGGCCTCGTTCTGTAGCCCAGGCTGTTCCTAAACTCACTATGCTATCCAGGCAGTCCTCTGCCTCAGTCTCCCGATTGCTGGGATTGCAAGCCTCTGCTACCACATTCAGATAAGAGGGGGGTTTTCATTACTTACTCTCATTTGCCAAGTCTATGGAGCATCAAGAAAAACTGTAGCAGTGTTGGTTATAATTCAAACAAGAATGTCACAAGAGACAGGGATACCTCAATGGATGTTATTTTTATCCAGCTTGGTATACAAAACAATGTTAGAAGACATTATAATATAATGAACTTGCAACACAATTACCAGAAGTATATGCTCAAACTTTGTCCTGTTATGCATCTTATTTATGAAGTCATTTAGTTTGCTCTGAAATGTGACCACCTCTGAAGATGAAAAGCATCAAGAACATCATAAAGGTAAAGTGTTCCTATATGTAAGGCTTAAGGTCACCCACCTAGTGTGTGTGTGTATGTTTATGTGTACATGTATGAATAAGTGTGTATATGTGTGTGTGCATACATGTGTGTGCGTGTGCACATGTCTGTGCATGCTTGTGCACATGTGTGTACACATTGTGTGTGTGTGCATGCATGAGTGTGCACGTGTGTGTGCATGTCTGTGTATGTGTGTGTGCTTGTGCACGTGTGTGCATGTGTGTGTACAGGAGCCAGCAGAACTTCTGCTTTATTCTCTTGAGGCAGGGTCTCTCCCTGAACCTGGAGCCAGATTGGCAGCCAACAAGGCTTTGAGGATCTTCTTGTCTCTGCCCCCTAAAGCACTGCAGTTACCGAAGCAAGAGTGGCTCCAGCCAGCTTTGTGTGGAGCACAGAGCACTCAGAGTCAGGTCTCCTTGCTCAGAGAGTAAGCACGCTGACACACCAAGCCCTTCCTCGGCCCGGAAGACGTACTGCTTATCAAAGCCATGCCATCTGGCTTGCTCCTTTTTTCTCTCTGCAAACACTGGTCCTCTCACCTTCATCTTTTTCAGAGGGTTGTTCAGCTCTCGTTGGAATGAAGCTGCTCTTCCTGAAAGGAAGGTCTGGAAGGCAACGGCCAACAAACCCTCATACTTTTCAAGCAGTGATTTATCTTCAGGAGGATAAATTCTTCTACAAAAGTAAAACCAGGGAAATCCATTTGCTTGGACAAATCTAACAAAATGCAATAGTTAACATTAGCTGCTTAGAGAACCATTGCCCTTCCTCCTCTGGCCCAGTGAGGTGCTGGAAAACAAGGAGGAATGATTAAGGGGAAATCGCAGGCATCCATCTGGTGTGCCAAGGAGCATTTATGTAGAGACATTTCACTGAACGACACAGTGCTGGAAGGCACAGCACAGGGTTTGGCTACGGAAAGTGGGGTTTGGACAAGTTGGTGAAAAATGCAGAATGGTGAGGGGGAGTGCCCTGGGGACTTGGAATAATGCAGGTGGTCTCAATGTGTGTATTAAGTATGAGAGATTACAATTACTCGTCTGAATGATCTCTTGGGGGTGGGGAAGTAAAATGGGGTAGAAGCAGAAGGGGAAAAATATTTTTGCTTCTCCTTGCTACTGTGGAGGTGTTGATGCCAGGAAAGGACGTATCACAGGGAGTGTAAGAAAATCTGCACCCCATGCCACCACCATCTGCCAAGTCCTGTTGAGGCAACGTCAGGCTAGGAGAAGAGACAACCTTTTTGGGAACATTAAGGGGCCCCATTTTGTCCTGTCCAGGAGGATCCTGGGAAGTTCTCCCACACACCTTGTCTCCCATCTCCACCCAGTTCCTCCAAATACTTTCTTCTTTGCCCGGTTTTTAAGCAATTAGGCTTAAAATGAAGTACAGCAATCACCAAAAACTGCCAGAAAGAATACTAGAAGACCTGAATTTTGACTTTCTTAAAATACTCCATAATGGTCAAGTACAGTCAAAGAAAAAGAGTTGCTTTAAAAAGGCCTCTCGAGGCAGAGCGCAGCCCGCAGGTAGGAGCTCTCTCAAGTCAGAGCCCCTCTACTCTCCTGAAACACAGTGAGTGAGAAGCTGTTTCTTGCAGTGAAAGCACGGTACTTAAAATACGCTGGAAAGGCCAGTAATGAAAAATGATTGCCCAGAAACCATTGCTCGGACACCTCTCGGGTCTCTGCAAAGAAGAGCAGCAGTTACCTGTAATTGCCCATATGTCGGTTTTCATGTTCTTCTCGTGAAACCTGCTTTCTTACTTGAACGAGTCTCTCTTTCTAAAAGTGAACAAATTTTATAAATAAAGTGTGGTGAGTCACACAGTTCAAACTGTGGGCGTGCTGTTAAAAGGATCACACCAGGCTGGGGTGTAGCTTGGTGGCAGAGCACTGGCCTAGCACAAGTTCACTATGCCCCGCGGTGCAGAATAAAAGAAGCCAAAACACCGAACCCAGCGCCCATACCAACTCTTCTTTCCGCCTCTCCAGCTGATGCCGCTGCTGCTCCCAGTCGGAGGAGCCCGGCGAAAGCCTCCTGATCGTATTTTGACCATACAGCCTCCTCTGAGCCTCGGCTTTTTGTTTGGCCAGGTTTTTCCTTTTATCGCTGGTCCTGAAATGCGAAACACAAGACCATAGCTTTCACCGCCGATCCCTTCTGACGCCGTCCCCTCGAGGAGAACTTGCAGATGAGGGACTACGCAGAAGCAGGAATGACGCTGTTAAGTTTACGTCATCGCGTACATCTGCTCATCTAGCCGTCAAGTAAAGGGAATCTGAATGGGAAGGCAGCGCTTCTGAAAATACCAAGAGACGGAAACCCTGTTCCTCTTGAAGAGTCCAAAGGATCTAGTTTCACATTCCATCCCAGAAATGCAACATCTACAGTCTTTGGTGAATCGAATGCCAGATCTGCCTCTCCATCTCTTAAACTCAAGCAACACTACTGTTTCTCTCCTCGAGAAGGCTTCATCTAGGTAGCTGGCAAATGTGTCTCTCTTCTTTCTACCAACTTCAGTTTTATTTAAGCTCTGTTCTACGGACCACTCTTTACTACCTTTCCAGACATGGCTCAAATCCTAGTAATCATCATTTGAAAACTGACTTCGCTGTCTTTCTCATTTTTTTTTTTTTTTTTTTTTTTTTTTTTTTTTTTTTTTGCTCAGCTGTGAATTTTAGTAACAACCCTCAGGTTTTCATACAAGAAATCGTACTCCGGGGTTCTTCGCCTCTGTACCCTCCCCCTTTCTCTCTTCCTTTCCGTATGGAGGTGTGTTAAACCCGAGGTCTCTCTTCACTATGGTCACAACAGGGCAGAATCGAGGAGATAGTGGAAAGCAAAGTAAATACTGCCCTCAGCCATGAAGAAACAACAAAACAAACCAGAGCCCTCATCCTTGATCTCACACATCTCCACATCTTCTGCGGCCATTACTCCGACATGGATGCCAGTCAAAGGGGAACAGACAGGGATGCTACCTGCTTGGTTTCTAGAGCAAAGGCGGAAAAGGGTTGCTTAAACTACAGAGGGTCCCCTGAACTCAGAGTTCATTAAAGATCACATTCAAAGTATCAGGCCATAGCTTTAGTGAGCACTCCCCTAACGCATACCTCCTTCACAGGTCAAATACGCCCAAGTGTTAGAAAACACCCATTTTCTTTCATGACAACGATGCTTTAGGGTCAGAAGTTCAAGTTCAAAATAAAAGAGATAGTTTGAGAAACACTAAGTAAAAGACAAACTGAAAGTCATTCAGTATGGCTGGTGCTCTGAGCGAATGCAAGAAACTGCCCGCTGTAAAGGCTCGCTGCTCGTTAGAGAACATTATGTTTAACTTCAGGAGCCCTAGAAGGTCCTGGTCATGCCTGCCCGAGTAAAAACCACACCCTGTCTCTGCATCGTACATATGCTCTTCAGCATTCGAGCTCCTTCTCCTTTCCCATCGTGAGCTGACGCGGCAGGACCCCCTCCCAAGGAGCCAAGAAAACACAAGCAGCATATTCCTGAGCCTTCAGAACTATGAGACAGACATTTTCTATATAAATATAGACCTGTTTGTGAGTTTGAAGCCAGCTTGGGATACATAGAACAAACCTGTTTTATCAACGGGGAAAAAAAAAAAAGATATTTAACTCAGCTGCTCTGTGATGTATACCCAGCCCTAGCAGCGCAAAACTGCATAAACTCCTCAGCCTTGGGCACTTTGCAACAGCTTCAGAAACAGTTGAATACAACAAACAGTGGAACCTTAGATGGGAAGGCAATTCTGACACAAGGTACGGAGTGAATGAACTTAAAGGCTACGCTAAGTGAAAACCACCAATAACAAAAGAAAAAATAGCATAATTCCACCCCAGTTATAACAAGGACTTGGACCTGTTTTTACTAAAAGCGCTGACTCTTCACTTGGGCCTGTTGAGCCTGCATTCAGGGAGAAGTACTAAGTACTAGAGGCTAAGTACTAAATGGCGGCCATGAATTTGGCAAAGTTGAGTTGATTCATAGCGAAGGAGGAAATGCGAGATGACTGCATCCCTCTGGCTGTACTATCACGTGAGTGGTTTGCCGTCAGCTAGCAGAGAACAGAACTGCGGGATACTCTCCATCTTTGCCACCATCTCCGATCCCTGTACACACACGTTGACCGTGAGCCCATTCAGGCTTTTGTCTCCCTTGCCTCTTGTGTGCCGGGCTCTGGTAGAGCAGAGACACTGGAAGTCCTCTGACTGGGACAGCCCCGTTCCTCAGTGCCTCAGCCGCCTTGAATGCGGGGCCCTTCAGGACACTTAGGAAAACTGTATCTATTGGTTATAATACCAAACTCCGTGTAACAAGCATTTTTTCAACTCTTGATAAAATAGGCTTTTCTAAGTGTCTACGAAGTACATAGAGTTCGTATTTAACCTCTGTGAGTTGGGGGTACACACTATTATCAGCGAAAGAAAAATAGAAATAACTCAAGAAAAACATGACTGAAGGGAAAAAACACTCAGCTCTGGTCACAATGAATTTAAACGTGAGTGACATTATCCATTTATTCATTCAACTGTTTATTCGTTCACTTCCTTGCTGATTTAATACATGTTCCTAATTGCATACTAGGCCAGAAATCATGCAGCATTCACCATCCGAGGACAATGTCAGATGCAGTGTCTGTGCATGACCGGGGGGGGGGGGGGGCGCAGAGCCAGCAAAATGCATCTCAATCTGTATGTGACTTCATACATATACGGTCCATGAACTCAGTGTCATACACACAGAGTGAAACTGACACAGAGACAAGAGGAACGAGGCCAAAAATAGCCACAGATGATTTCTGAATCAATATCATCATTTGAAAATCTACGGCTATGCCAACGGCATCCCTAAATTAAACATGGGGCTATGTCACAATAGAAAACCTCACGGGAAAAGCGTAGTTGATATCATCTAAAATTATGCACTGGGTAGGCTAAACGCCAACTAAACAACTAAAAATGTAGACACGTGCCCTTTCACCAGGCGACAGAAGCCACGCAGGAATGTCAAATCCGATTTCAGTGTCCATGTTTTTTTGGGGGGATGTTTTCCCATAGAAACCCAGATGTCAATGCCAACTACTAAATGCTTAGAAATATTTTAAATACTAAACCACCCTGGAGTATTCCATGACTCTGAGTTTTCTGAGTGATGATAAGAATAAACTTAGTGTAAATTCTCTGTTGGATCTTTGGGGACCTCTAATCAGACGCCGTCAGCTCTGTTTCATGTCGCAGAAGTTTATTTTTAGCTATACATAAAATAACTGTCTTATGCACTGTTGGGTGAGGGGCTGTCTAGGGCGTTTTGTATTGTTTGCAGGTGTTGGATTTCTGGAGGGGTGGGGTTTGATAGCTTATGATCTGCACCTGAGGAGTTCTGAGTCAGTAAAAACCACCTGAGCTCGAAGCTCGGGGTTCCACATGAGTATGGCACTGGCCATGACGGTGGCTCCCTCTGCGGATGTCTGACAGAGTTTACATCTAAGAGGATGCCTACTTGCCTTCCTTAGTGAGCCACAGCAGGGTACTACTACAGTTTCACGCTGCTAAGGCTGGGTATATGTCACAGCAACTGAGTTAAATATCGTTTTTCCCCCTGGATGAAACAGGTTTGTTCTATGTATCCCAAGCTGGCTTCAAACTCACAATCCTCCCTAATAAATTCCTTTCATAATGAGTCAGAAGCCTTTCCTGCATGATAACATTTCAAATCCCTAAATCCGTGAGCATGCACACCCCAACCTCAATCATGTCTCCTCTCCAATCTTCCCACGCATCTATCTTTTCCAACGATGACTGTCCCCTCACTAAACAATGGCATCTTTTCTATTCACAAGAGGCAAGACGCAGAAGAAAGACTAACGAAGGTAGGAAAGCCACATTTAAGATTCCTGAGTGACTCTGGGTACTTGACTTTCCTCCAACGAGAGGAAAAGAGAGTCTCCCGCCACACCGATCCATCCGACCCCGTACTTCACAGGATCCCCTGTGGTCGAATAGACCAGCAGTACCCACGGGTGCACAGTGCCATATGGGACAGGAAAGGCAGTGGGCAAGGGGAGACGAGATGGCACTTTGTCTTGTTTCTTTAACAAAATGGGTTTGCAGGATAGAATGAAGACCTAAATGCGAATCACAAAAAAAAATGTAAAAGTTCATGATGCGAAGCCAAGTTCATGTGCGAATGCCATATCTGGGCCAAAAGTGGGGTCCCCAGAGAGTGGAAGGAAGGAAGTCTCACCTGACGCGTGTGTGGGGTTCCAGTGTGGGAGAGGGCGAGCTCACCTGATGTTCAGCAGTTTCAGTGCATTCAGAAGAACCCCCCTCTTGACATCGTAATCGATTTTCTGATCAGTTCCAAAGCTTGGGGCTCTATTAATCTGAAATTTACAGAGAAAGCAGTGAGTCCGGTTGGATGTTGGGAGGCCGGTAAGTAACTCGGACGTGTTTGTTAACCAATGATTTCCAGTCACCAGTCTCAGGGCCTTACACGGAAGACGGCACACCAAGATGCTCCACCGTTGCCATATCTGATTTTTCTATCACCCTAGGGTGGCGCTTATCAACCTGTGGGTCACCACCCTTTTGTGGGACAGATGACCCTTTCACAGGAGTCCCCTACAACCATCAGACATTCACACTGCGATTCGTAACAGTAGCAAAATTAGAGCTATAAAGCGGGAACAAAAATAAACATGAAGAACTGTATAAAAGGGTCACAGCAATAGGAAGGTTGAGAACCACTGCCCTAGAGCAAAGATCTGTAGAAAACTATCTGCAAGCACCAACTTCTCCATCCTCAGGGTTGGTCGTCATCGTCGCCTGCGTGACCTGGCCATTCTCTGCAACCTCTGACTTAGGAAAGTGAAAAGTAGCTTATCTAGAAAGTAGGGGAGACCCAGAATGGAGATGTTATCGATAGTAATAGTTACACGTGTGTGTGCTTAGCATGTAGGAGCCACCAGCTCCCTCCTTTCCCTGCCTACAATCTTCTTGATGAGTTATGTTCCTTCCTAAAGAAATAAATATGCTTTCTCTCTCTCTACCTGGCTCTACAGTGATTCATTAACTTTCACTTTTGAAAGCATTGATTCAACCACTCAGAAGACTTTCCTAACAACAGTCACAGGCTGAGTTTAATTTTCCATCCTGAAAAATATGCTTTTAATGCTTGGAAAGTCCTTTCAGTTCGCTCCTGCCAATCATTTCTCCGATTCTAAGCAGCTGGACCTTCTCATCCCCTAAGCAGAGGCACTTTCTGCCGTATTCCACGTGGTGGCGCCAGAAGGTTTTTTTAACACTGGGCGCTAGACCGTGGTGGCATTCTCAGCTGGCAGCAAAATGCAAAGCAAGCTCTCAAAGCAGTACATTTAACAGTCTGTGCGTGCAAGATGCTCAGTGTTCCTGACAGAGACGGCTGTGGTGGTTTTATTAGCGATTCTGAGAAAGGTAGAAACAGTGAAGGAAGATAAAGAATGAAGAAGCGTGTTTGTTGTGAGCCATTTAGAAACATACAGACTTCAACTGCAAGCCAGTTCTGACTTACCAAGCTCATGGAAAGCTCCTGTGAGCCAACGCTTCTTCTAAAGGTTAATTAATATTTTGTAAAGTCCTTATTCCAGCAACCCTTCACTGAGTGTGCCTTTGCTTTTCCACCTATCGGGGATTAATGACCAGAGCGGGAGCAGAGAAAAACACAGCAAGGCTTGGGCCCTAATAAGATGAAGGGTCCATGGTGCAGAGTCGAGTACTTTTCCATCCAAGGACGGCAAAGAAAGCAAAATGACTCAGCCAAGTCTTCCTTCCGGGACCCAGGCTGGAGTACAATTCTAGCTTGCAATTAATTTCTTATAGAATACATGTTATTTGCCCACATTAGATAAATACACTTCTCTTTCTCGTCTTCTCTCCTCCACTCAAATTAGAAAACAGTACTTCCCTTAGAAATGTACTTTATTTTGAACTGCAGCCTCCACACTGGGTCAGGTTCCTTACAAAATCCTGGAGACCATGACGCAGCTTTGACTTGTGAATCACTAACCTAAAAGAGGGCCATCCCTCTGGAACGAACGGCAATGCCCAATTGTAGCCTCTATGGTAGAATGTTCCTTAAAATGTAATTAATTCAGGAAACATAGTTCACGTGTGTGACGTTTCCCTGGCAGGGGTATATGAGTAGCCAATCCTGAGAGGGTATTTTTCTGTGATCCCCCTCCCCCAAATCAGAGGTCTTAGAAAGAACATCTGAATGGATGACAGCTGGACAACAAGGCTTCTGAGGTGCCCTGTGAGTAACACACAGGCATCCTGAGCAGGTCGTTCTTCCTTCACATCTTTCCGTATGTTAAGTGACATTTTACAATAAGAACCAGAGGGAACAGACCACAGACGCAAAGATGTTCCATTTTTAGGACTATCACATGGCCATAAGGGAGAGTGTGTGTCCCCTGCAGTGCTGAGAACTGGGGACTGAATAGTGAGCCAACTGGAGCCCCTCCCCCCTAAAGATACACTAAAGACAGGTTCTGGGGCGGTGTCCACCCAGAGGAGAGATACTATCCAGAGCTCATGATGTGGAAGGCGGACACCGCCAGCTTGAGAAAACACTCAAGCAGCCAGTCAACAGCTCACACGCAGCAAGCTCACACTTCACCTGACTCTATGCTAATTAATGTGAGGAAGCAAAACAAAATCATATCGATTCATTCTTAGACGTGTTCTCGACCCAGATTCTCACTCACTTCCTCCCACATACTCCATTCGGGCCTCATTCCAGCCAGTGAGTTGAAGACACCTGTGCCAAGCACACATTTGAAACAGTTTTTAAATACACAAGGACTGCGGTGGCGTTTTTTTTTAAACTTCTTAGAGAATACCTTACCTCCAGAAGCCATGGCTTTAGCTTTCTATCCAACAAGATGTCGAATCCCAGGACTTCGAAGCAGACACTTTGGCTTCCGGGGGGCTGGCCAGGTCTGCACATCCGATATGCGTGCAGGACATGAGGTTCTGCTACAATCAGAGTCTTTACCACCAGCTCCTATCAAGGTGTGATGAAGGACATGAGAACGCATTGTTTGGATCTCGTTTCATACAAAATGGCCTGTGTACAAACTGGTGTTCTAGGTGGATTCGCCCCGTGCGGTCTGGCTCCAGTCCCGAGCGGTTCAGCTGTCTGCCTCCAGCTCTGCCCTCGGCCCACCCATCGCTCTGGTCACTCTCTCTGGATTTCTCTAGTAAGTGACACATCTTCCCAACCCGAGACTTGGTGCTGTCTCCCTGGAGCACCCTCCCTTAGATTCACAGGCGTGGTCAATAATACTCAGACATGGGCTTCCGCAACCACACATGAAAATGCACCTATTACCCAAGGCATGCAGCCAATGGACAGTTTTCTCTTTCTGTTTGAACAAGACCCTTGTATTTCTTATTTGTTGTACCATCTCAGCACCCATAATAGCGCCTGGCACACATGCAAACTCGCACACACACACACGTAATTTTTTAAAAGTTTTCAAAAATACCTGAATGATCTTCAGTCCTCATCCAATTATGCCTTACTCTTTGGATGCAAGTGATTCCACACATCCTTAGTAGGAACCTCGCGCAAACCTCCCACAGACCTTCTGTGACACCGATGTATCTCTCCCAAACTCATACCTCCATACCCTTGATTATGCTTTCGTTCCATCTAGAATACACCTTTCCCTAGAAATGAGGTTCTCACTTGCCAACACCCATCACAAGGCCAACTTTCCTCATAGGAAAAAAATAAAACAACCTCACCTGCCTAACCTCATGTACTATGCTCTTAAAAAAGAAAATGCTTTGTGGTGTTTAAAATTAATGCCTATGAGAAGACATTTACAGTTACAGAGTAGAATGATCTTACTGAGATATCACTCCAGAACTTAGTAACATCGTGTTGATTCGCATGCAGGAATTCTGTAAACCACTTGATTGACCGTTTGCTGCCTTTGTTTTCGGTTTCATTGCGTTCAAACCGTTCATTATGTTTGTTCACTGAGTAGTTGGTCAGATGCATGTATAACTGGGTCTGCAAGGAGGAAGAGCAAAGTGTTACCATCTCAGAGAGCCTCAACCACATGGTCTCACAGGGAAGAGAGCCTCAAAGACACGATAAAACTTTCAAGTTTTTAAACTCAGAGATAACCAGATTAGGTGCATAAAGCTGCTCCTAGAAGTCACAGGTTGATGAGATGAAATGCCAGTGCTGAGGGTGAGCTACCTCCCCGCCGAAAGTTGGTCATCGAGGGTCAAGTGCCCCCCCCCAAAAAAAATGACACAGGCAATTGCCACTGCCGTTGAGTACCCAGCAGAGCATGCTCTGCTCACAGGACTTAGAGAAATTAAACTGGCACCGAGCTGAAGGCTTCCTCCCTGCTAGCCAGTTCCATAGTGTTTGTTGGAAGATATTATGCATGCTGTGGGGTTGGAAAAGCCATCAACAATCTTGATGATGAGCAGCAGGCAGGCAAGACGAGCCTACTGGTGCAATAGTGACAAATCAGTAATGGAATAACCAACCACATCCAGATTGGACGCAGGGTCCACTCCACAGCAGGGAATCCATGTCTGGTACTATAGAGCTGGACAAAACCTCAAGGCTAGCGAGATAGTCAATCACAGTGAAAAAGCTATTGTTGTTATTTCTCTAAATGTATATGATGTGCCTGTCAAATTGACCTCTAAATAAGGGTGTTTGTACCGGTAGATCAGCGCTGCCGCCAGCTTTGATCAGAGAAGCTTATTTACGCAGTGGGCTTGGTAACTACAGAGACTCATAACTGCTCCAAGTGATGAGCATTCGTGACAGTCGAATGCTCAGCTACATAGAGAATATCTGTATCACCCCTCATGGAAAAGGGGGAGAGGAAGAACGTAAGAGCTGGAGGAAGGTGTAGACTGTTATAGAATGCTACCTTCTGGACATGACACGCCCACTGCACTAGTGAATTCACACGCGCTAGAATTACTTGCTCAAGACATGCAGAAGATTAGAACAGTCAACAGCCATTCTTGGAGGTTCCCCCCACCCCATTGCTGAGGGATCTACAGGAAGTAAGTGGTTGCTGGGAGAGCGAGACATTCTCTTCAGTGGGGTATTCACTAGTAAGGTGCTCCTGTAAATAAGCCCTTCCATGGCTGTGTAAGGAACCCAATGAAACTAAGAAGTGAAAAGTCATGCAAATATAAGCAGAGAGTTGGGGGAGGACCAAGGAGGGTAATGGGGAAAATATGATCAAAATTCATCATGTACATTTATGAAAATGCCATAATAGAGCCCATTATTATGTATAATTAATATATACTAATTAAAACCGTAAACCTCCAAACTATACCAACTGATGATTCTGGCTACTTAAGTATTTTTTCAGTGAAATAAAATGCCACTTTTCCCTTGAGAGGACTGTGAATGCTAATACTTGCAGAATGGTTTTATTAATTATTTATGATATCTACAATCAAAGTACCAAATGAGTAACAATATAGGCAGCAATTAAAATGTGAAACTGGACTTTGCTAAGTAAAAATACTCCGAGTCTGCCTACATTAGCCCATTTGTTTTCAGTGCTTGGCCCCTTACATTGTTCATCCAAATCTATCTGAGGGAGGAATTTTCTAAGAAACATTCTATATCTTTTAGGAGAACAAGTTAAAAAGGAAAGCACATGTAAGCAGGTACCCAAGACGCAGGGCCACGAACACGTCTATCTCCACACCCGACACTGACAGAGCACCTGGACTCCATGGCAGACAGTGTGCCCGGTTCTCCAGGCAGTCGCTGTGTATTTAAAGATGCTGTACGGATGTCTAAATGACAAGTCTGGAACAGATCTGGCTCCATTTGCAGAATCTGTGTTTTAGGCTTTTTTTTTTTTTTTTAAATTGTTGTTTTAGATGGAAGGTGTTTGTTTGGAACAGGGTCTCCCTGGATAACCTGGAACTGCAGGTTCACTGCAGCCCACACTGGCCTGAAACTCACGAGAACCCTCTTGCCTCAGATTCATGAGGCAGCCTTCACACCCAGCTCCTTTGTTTCTTGGTACTATTTTCTTTAAGTAATCTTGAGAAGAATCTAAAATTTAAGGCTTCTTGAACTCTCAGTAAACATCTAATGTTTTTTCATCAAGTTAGCATAAACATTAATAGCATTTATCTTTAGTTCACACCCTTTTCCTAACCCTTCTCCTCAAGATTGTTTTGAATAGAAATTTTGTATTATATGCATGTATTATATGCATACATATATACTACCAATATGACCATTATTTTGATTCTTGATAACCAGCTAAATCCTTTTTGATACCTTATCTTTACTACAATGCCATAAGTCTTTATATTAAATAAAACCACTGAAGCAAATAAGCAGAGACAGCCATTCCAGGCACGTGTTGCTTATTAGTTCATGTGCCTATCTCTACTGCAAATCCATCTTTTCATTCATTACACAATATTTAAGGAGAAAGTACAGAAGAAAGGTGGGTAGAACCCCAGAAAAACCTGCAGGCATTAAACTATGTAGCCATTCTCAACACTGTGTGTCATCTCGTAGGCCCAATCCAGTGGATTTGTACGTATGGAGCGTTACAAGAGTGGACCAGTCACCACAGAGGATGACGATGTCGGCATGTTGCTGTGTTGCCTGTCATTCTAGCATGTGGAAGGTGGAGAGAGGAGAATCAGGAGCTCGAGTTCACCCCTGGTTATAGAATGAGTCTAGGCCAGCCAAGGCTACATGCGACCCTGTCTCAAAAAAGCAAAACGAAAGCAAAACAAAAAACGAATGCTGTATTTCACATCTGGAATGCCCTATTGTAATCTCTATTATAGCCACCAGCCAAATCACATGCAGTGATGTTCATAAGTTCATTAATAACTATAAATTTACAATATAATTTCCTGTGGAAATACAGAAGCTAGGAAAAATGCACACTGTTAAAATCTAGAAATTGAAGTAAAAAAGAACCATGCAACACCATGCCAACCTAAAACCATCAAAGAAGCTGTTTTGACTTTTATTTCATCTTTTTTAAAAAATAATCTTTCACATAATCGTACAACCAGTTCACATAAAATTTGAGGGTTTGTTTTTTTTTTCACACAACCACCTGGGGATTCAGCCATAAAATCATAGAGATAAATGATGGATAGTGGTACTTAAATAGAAATACTTTTTCTACATTTGTTAGAACCTCAGCCAGGAACTTACATGCTCAAAAGCTAGCAAAACGAGTCATAGAGGTTGTACCTCTCTCCTTCCCAGCTCTCACTGTGATCCTCTAGCCCAGCTGAACTTACTATGTCCACATAGCTTAGTGCTTTAGAACAGAAACCCCAGGCTTTATCCAGCATCATCAGTAGACACCGTAGACTTACACAAATATGAGCCCCTCTTACCCATTCCAATTATTTAAATTATAATCTACCTGACATGTCCCAAGTTAAGCCCGAAGCTCAGATCGTTCTTCTGTGACTAACAAATCCTTATGGGACATCCAGTTGAAAGTCAAGGCTGAATATGCAAATTTTCAACAAAATCTTCAAGAACTTCTGAACTCCCTTGCCATGGGAATGCAGCTCATTCTCCCAACTGTCCAGGCCAATCACCCCGAGTTTATCTTTGACTTCCTTCATTCAACAAACCCAGCCCATGGCCCTACTATAGCAACGCTATCTGTACTAACTCAAGTATATCTCAAATTCATACTTAGATTCTTATCTGGCCCCTACTACAGAGTCACGGAAATTGTGTCTGGTCTCCGGTACTTCAAGTCTCTTTTATCACCCTACATGCTCTGTTCCCACCTCGTTCTCCACACTGCAGGCCAAATAGACTTCTTAAAACCCCAAGTTTCATCCTTCCTCTCAATGAATCAGCTTTTGCTGAATCCCCAAGTCCTAGGCAATCCTTTACAAAGTCTGGAAAGGTCTCGTTCCTGAGACACTCTGTGCTCATCTCTGAGTAGACAGAACCTCTCTTCTGGCCTGTGCTTTGCCCAGACTGAACTTGTCTGCTTCCTACAGACTTTTCTTATTATTTTCCCGAATCCTCTCTTTCGTGTGGGACTCTACCCAATCCTGAGCCTGGCGAGCTCGTTCCTCAGCCTTCTCCGTTAGACTCCATCTGGAAAGATGTCCCACTGTGCAATGCCGTAGCTCCCTAAGATCCAGAGACCCGCATTCAAACTCGTCATCAGGTATTCCAATCACTTACTTTATTTGCTATTTTCTACTTGCCAATGGACTGCTGCCTCTATGAAGTAACACATTGCATTACTTAATGTTTGTATTAATGTTGTTTCCTTAAAATCAACACAATCTAGGGAACGTAATACACCTGAAACATTACTTGGATTTTGGCTAAAAACAAACTTTATGACCATAAGTAAGGGATTTCTTTATCTTAATGTCATTTTAAATGTTTTCCTAGTTCCCTACATTTTTCTTGCCAGGCTTGTGAAAATTTTTGTCTAAGAATGGTAGGAGCTTTGAGGGTCAGCTACTATTTAATTCCGAAATAACTAATCTTACTAGAAGTGTGTGCAGATGTTGAAGGAGAATAATAATTGGGCCTTTAAAAAGCTGAGAAACAATAATTGATCGTGATTTTTCTCATAATCAGTATATTCAAAATATAAGATTAGAAGTTAATGAAATTTTTAAATACAGATGATAAACTACAATTTGACAGGTATAAGCAATAAATTACAGGTTATTATCTTCATGGTAGATTAGCGACAACTTTCATGAATATTAACTGCCATACAAAGGAAATCTTAATGGAAAAATACTTATGAAATGGTTCATTTAGTAGACCCTCTCAATGCATACAGAAAAGTCACTTTTTCCTTAACTGCGCACGTGGTCAATGCAAATTTAGAGCCCTACCCCCCGTTCCCACTACAAACGAACTCTAACCGCTCATAACTGTTGCTTTTTTCCACACACTTTCTTCCATGTTTACATGTTCATACTTTACCTTGTACACAGAGCTTCATAACTGAACCCCATGATCCCTGTACTTTAACATACTTCCCACACCACAGGGATCTTATTCCTACTACAGTCACTTCTATAGAGGCCGCTGCATAGACACGAGAGCTTGGAAACCAAGCGCAGAGAGAGTATCTCTTCCTAATTAACTCATCAGAGAATCTTCTGTCTGTAAGTGAGCAACAGTCCATTCAGCCATAAGCTCTTAACAGAAAGAACTTCAATTCATACAGTTCTTACCCATAATAGATGATTTAAAAGGCAGACACTGAACAAATGAGTGGAAACTGAGTTCTCCATTGTCACTTACCAGGTTGGACTCATTTGGTGGGATGTACTTCTCTGTCCCCATTCGCACAAGCCCATCATGGTAGAGAAATATCTTTAATGGATCACAGGATGTAACCAAAATATAAATCCGTAAATCAAACTTGTAGCCTTCCATTAAGAAAGGCTTTTCAATGTATTCTTGAACTATCAAATGATCCTGAGATGGAATTTTATCCCCGTTTCTTATCAACGAAATCCTAAGTTTAAAGGAAACAAATACAATAATTTGATACAAAGGTAGAGACCTGGGGAGAAGAAACGTCATCGGTCTACGTATTCAGGAAGAGAAGAGTGTTACAGACAATTCCAAGATTCTATCCCTCCACTAGACAATGTGTGGGGATAGGGGTGGGGTGGGCATTGTCAGAATCAATTCTGTGGCGGCATGGAAGTTAAACAAAAGCTTGTAACATCTAGAAAATAATTTTTACCAAGGAAGGAGGAAGAGCAGAGAGGACAAGAAAGGAAGAAAAGCAGCAGCTAAATTCTGCAAAAAGGAGCTTTGGACATTTTAACAAACTCTGTCACATCAGCCAATCCCAGCTCAGCAGCCAGAGGTTTTCACAACAACCCAGTCTAGTCCCCAGCCCAGAGACTGGCTTCAGAGTGGGCCAAGTGGACCCTATTCTGTGGTTGTTTACTGTGACCTGCCTTGGGCTCCCTACAGGGACTCAGCTTGCTTTTATTTGCCTAACACAAAATATCTGTAATAGAAGAAATGACTAAATAATTTAAATTGTACACAAGGAAATAACTATTTACACAGAAGAGCGCAAAGTAATGAAGGAAAAATTTAAACTACTGAAAACATAGCAAACACTATCAGGATACACAAAACAAACAGCATGGCAGGAGAAAACCACTCACTTTTAGTAACTAAATTAAACTTTGCTAGATTGGCTTGAAAAGCAGGGCTTGGAAAATGGGTTTATGAAAAAAAAAAAAAAAAAAAAACCCTTGATCAAACTAAAAGATCATCTTTAAAAGAGCTCCTTTAGAATTCAAGCTACAAAAGGCTGAAAGTAAAATGAAAGCAAGCAGTGTTCTGAAGTGGTTACATTCGTATCCGGCAAAACCAAACTTGCCATGGCAGACTAGAGACAGGATGTGATACTATATAATAAGCAAATGTCTCAAGAATATAAAAATTGTAAGAAAAAAATATCCATCTGTGATGAGCTACAAAATTTAGCAAGGAAAGGGTGAAATGAAAGGAGCAACGTCTCAGCTATGGTAGCCGGCCGTCTTCAGTAGTCCACCTTCAGTAACGGGACACTAGACGGAAGGTGAGTGAGCAGGGGGCACAGTCAACAGGTAAGGGACCCCCCTGCACCCTTTACTGCTGGGTTGCATCAAATAATGCCACACTGGAGAGAATGTTTCTGCAATGTCTTCCCTTTTGCCTTGCTATCAAATATATTTTACTAGTACTGATAAGCATATTTATTAATTTTAATACTAAAATTAAGAAACATACACCAAAACATTCCTCCTCCAATTTCCTTTTCACTAATGGATAACGGGAAGCCTACTTGCTATGAATCAACTGACACAAAATCCCCACTAACAAGCACACTTCTTAACTTGTACAAAGTATGGTTTGTATGTTGAACCAATGGTTAAACATAAAGTATGACTGGATCACTGCATTGTGCTCAAAAGTTACATGTTTCAAAAATAATAACAATTTAACTGGGCAGCCCCAATTTCCAAGGATCTTTTGCACTATAGTACTTTAAATCAAAAAAAATTTAAAAGACTCACATGCATTTTACTAAAAACAGCTTCAAGCCAACTTTCTCTAAACAGCTGCATTACAAAAAAACTAAACATAAGCAAAGATAATCAAAAATGCCATGTTGCGCGTTCTATTCCTGGATAAAATGTCTAGTTCCTCAGTGTGCTAGCTTAAAATGTGTCCTGTGCAGCCTCAGTCCAGTTACCATGGCTACAAGAGGAAAACACTTATTTACAAAGCAGGAAATACATACATTTTGCTTCAAGCTTTCTCCTTGTGACAAGACAACTCTTTCTACTTTGTTCTCCAAGCTAATTCACTCCACTGTAGCAATTAATCTTATTATCCAGGGTTGTTAAAATTATTATGAACATGTATTGTGTTTATAGAGAAATAAGAAAATAAATCTCCTCTGCATATTATTATTTCTTTAAAGCCTCACAATTCTTGTTTATTCTTAATTGGATGAGTAAAGTCTGTTAGATGATTCAGTCATTAAAAACATGACAGTTAGAAACATTGTTTTTCCAATATGGTATTCAACCATGAGTAATTGTGTACACGTCGCTCCCTCTCTCACTTTTCAATATTTATATATTTCCAGGAAAAAAAAAAATAACCTACCCATGACCCATTGCGCCATTAGCTGGTTTTATGATAAAAGTTTTCTGCTTCCGTTTCTTCTTCAGTTCTTTCACATAGTTTTGGAATTGGGTATATTCCGAAGGGAAAATCCACGTTCTAGGAACGAAAGTATAATCCAGAGGCCGAGACTTGATCATTCTGTAAACCAGAGAACACACAGGAAACGTGAATTCTATTCAA
The DNA here is from genome assembly GCA_026225945.1 of Cricetomys ansorgei. Taxonomy (NCBI): domain Eukaryota; kingdom Metazoa; phylum Chordata; class Mammalia; order Rodentia; family Nesomyidae; genus Cricetomys; species Cricetomys ansorgei. Next base: position 3,412,028 of record JAMJFZ010000558.1, read on the forward strand.
GCTTAATAAACCTTATTTTTGTAACATTATACTATGAAGACTTAAATTTTGTTGTTCTTACACTTATTCCTTTACTTATCGTTCTACTCAGAAAATCATTAAGTGCTAGACAGCGGTCCAAACACTTGAGATCACCAACAAAGCCAACAAGAATCTCTGTCCCATTCGCACTGACTTACATCTTAATACAATGAATATTCGAGTAGAGAGTAGGCTAGGCACGGGTGTGAAGCAAGGTGAACTAGCACAGCTCTGCCTCCAGGAGATTTACAGACAGGCTATGCTTACAAGACGATATGGTAATAGACTGACAGCAGAAAGGAAAAGCATTAGTCACTAATGCTCGGGGAGGGTCCAGGAAGCACACCATTCAGTGTGTCATTTATTCTTGCTGTTCCAGTCCCCCAGTCACCCGGAGAGAATGATTCCTGACTTCCTTCTATGACACTGCTTTAGAGTTTAGCCACTTTCCTGGAAAAAGCACCTCAAAGTCTCCGAACCCACAGAAGTTTTATTTTGCACAAACCATCGACTCATGAGACTGTACCGCCAAAGACATCCTCTGACTGCGTTGCAACTGCTAGAATTATGCCGCCCGCTGTGATCCGTGATTTGATGGCAACGCCAGACATAAGATGCTTGTTCTGAGGGGACATGGAGTGCCACAGGTTGAACATAGGGCCCCGCACAAGCTGGGGAAGTGTTCTGCTATGGAGCTGTACCCACTGCCTTCTTTGTGGTTTTTTATTTTAAAACAGAGTCTGGGTAGATGCCCAGGCAAGCCTTGAACTCGCAATCCTCCTAGCTCATCTTCCCAAGTACTTAGGATTAAAAGTTTGTGCCACCAGGCCTAGAAAAACGTTTACCTTTTTATTGATCCAAAATGCTGAGTAAAATGTTAATTAAAAATTTTATATTTCTCAATCCCCAATAAAAATTAAAACAAAGAATGATTTTTAAATACTATTAAAGATAATGTTTTCTTCTTAAACTTTATTAAATATCTATGGGTGGTTATTTTGTTTTGTTTTGTTTTCTGTGTGTCATGTGTGTGCCTGGTGCCTGAATTCTCAGGAAAGGGCATCAGATCCTCTGCAACTGGACCTACAGACAGTTGTGAGCCGCCATGTGGGTGCTGGGACTGAAACCTGGGTCCTCTGGAAGAGCAGCCAGGGCTCCTAACAGTGGAGGCATCTCCCTACTCTTTAAGACAATATTTTCACAAGTGATACTTTTTTTTTTCTTGTTCTAAAACTGTGGTGGGCTTTTATAGAAGAGTACAGTCGTCAAATAAAATTAGTCAAAATTAGGATAGAGTCACAGCAGACAGAAAGCACGAAAGCAGAGGCCAGAATCTGAGAGAATACGCAGGACACGGACAATTGGCGAAACATCCAGACTTTCACACAGTTCATGCATTTTAAGTACTTTCCTAAAGACATTCCTGTTATCTTCCTGTTTGTTTCTTTGTTTGCTTGTTTTGTTTTGTTTAAGGGATGCTGACCCGAGGCAATGGGTCAGCAGGGAGAGTGCTCGCTGAGCAAGCACGTGGACATGACTTCAGCTTCCCAGGCCTAAGTAAACCCTGAGGTGCAGCCCCGCGCACACTTAGAACCCCAGCACTAAGGGGAAGTAGAGGCAGAAGGATCACTGCGCGATCTACCAGCCTAGCTCCAGGTTCCATGTGAGACCTTGTCCGTAGGAAACAAGGCAGAGCATGATACAGCAGGACACATGACATTCTCCTACCACCTTCGGGAGCGTGAGTGAAACATGGGCACCTAATATAGCACTTGGGAAACGCTAGATATTTAATACAATGAACACACACACAGCGTTTGAGAAAAAAAATGAGTTCTCTTGAGGTTTAAGTAAAAGTTGAACAGGTATCTATTTGTTCTGTTTCTAAAGAGTCATAAAACTGGAACGAAGAGGGACCCTGAGACTCTGAAAACCAGCCATTTTCAGAGTCTGTTGGTTTGACTGTGTGCAAAACAGCCATCTCTCTGAGCCTCAGTTAGCTCCCGTGCAAAGTTAGAGACTGGAACCGGGGAACCATGAAGACTGCCTGACAAGCACTAAGCTGAATTCAGCCTTACACAAGGTATTACCACCACAGCCACAGTACAAACTTTGCTCAGGTCTTCTCTATTACAAGAAAATGAAGATTACTTGGTCATATTTCTTGCTAAGAAATCCTTCCTACAGATCTCCCCCATTCCTGGAAAATGGTTGATCCTCTGAAAAATAAAAAAGGTAAATATTAACATTTATTGAGTCAATGAACATACTCTTTCATACTATAGCACGGTTAAATGCATCATTTGGGATTTATATTCTAATAAATTGGAAATTATTAATTTAAAGGATTTAAAATTAAACAGCTAACAATGAACTTGTGAAATTAAAGAATATGATAATCAGAGAATAAAAGGGTAGAGTTTTAAAGAACCCTGGAAAAGACTTTAAAAAGATGATAAAATTCTAATGTTCTGTGTTGGACAAGTGACAGTTCAATATGCTTTTGGAATACTAGACATAAATTCAGACGTCGATAACGTGGGACTTAAAATATTTGTTCCATTTGTTCTACTGTGTGTTCTCTAAATACAAAGCAATGAGGAAAAGAAAGAGGAAGAGGAGGAGGAGCAAGGGGGAGGAGGAGGGGGAGGTGGAGGAGGAGCAGGGGAGGGAGGAGGAGGGGGAGGAGGGAAAGGGGTGGGGGAGGAGGAGGGAGGAGAGGAGGAAAATGGGGAGGAGGAAGAAGAGCAGGGGAAGAAGGAGAGAGGTGATGGGGGGAGGAGGAGAGGGAGGGAGGGAAGGAGAAGGAGCAAATGTCCATTGTCTTAGATTCCTTGCAGGCTTTCCTACTTGCTTTCCATTTCCCTCTGGACATAAAAGCCAGAAGGCATAAAGCTGACACTAATGGTCTTCGTCCATCCAGACACGAGCCATTCCCTATCGCTCATCTTGAGGTGTAACTCAAAGCATCATCTTAGACAGGATTTTTTCCTATCAATATGTCTTTAAAGAAATAAGCTAAATTAACTTTGGAAATGATGCAACTGTGCAAAGAGTCAGCACCCCTGGCTGGCAACAAGACGGGCTATCCAGGTAACTCAGAACTGAAATCTAACATGCTTACAGGTTAAGAAGCTGGATAAAGGAAATCATGATGGAATTGGTGGAACTTTCCCCCTGACGGTAACTTTCCCCCTTTCCGGCTAATTCCCACCTGGTAATTCTGCAGTTCTGTAATCCTGTCCTGTTGAACGGCAGCATCACACCATATAAGGTTACTAGTCTCATCTTCATCTGGAGTTTTCATAAATCCCAATTCATCTATTACTAAACGAACTGCAAGGAGACGGTTAGGTTAAAACAGAGAAAACACCGTAAGACCCTCACCATGGGGCATATGTACATATGTCCATAGAATGCCATCTGTAAACCACCCGTCGCTCGTAGCGTAAGCTCGTTATGAGCGGTTTTGTCTAGGGCGAAGCATTCTCCACAGTAACCGGGGACCGAGTTAGGTTGCACCAAAAACACCTTTAGTTATAGCCCTGTCAGATTTACCAAAACACAACACTTTCAGAGGGTTTAGAAAGTGACTTTGGCACAGAGAAAATACAGAGATAGTTGAAGTAACTCTACACAGGGACGTTCACTCTCGTGGCTTTTCCATGGCCTGGAACTAGGCATAAAATTGGAAAGGTAAAAAACGTCCTTGACCATCGGGTCTCTCATGGCCTTTCACCTCTCCAGGTGAAGTTACTTTTACCACTTAAAAAGCCTCATCTCTGTTCATTCAGAGTATGAAACAGTGAAGCCCAATTCACAGGAGAGCTTTAGAGACGGCTCTCTACTGCTCTCATCCCCGAGATCCCAGTAAAATGTTTAGTCTCCAGGTGTCCTTCGGACGACAAACCGTATGTGCTCCTCTTTAACCTGGACTTCACAGTTAACATACTGGCATTTCTCTTTCTACGAATTTTGAGTTTAAAATTAAGATGAGTCATACGATTGGGATGACATTTGAGTTCCAATGAATTCCGAATAAGTATATATCTACATGGCAATGCTTCTGTACTTTGTTTTAATGTTTTCTTTATACCTCTGCTCCACCATATACAGGAAGTGGTGTGAGCTGTCTGGTCTGACTTAGCTCAGGTGCAAAACTGATAACTGGGCCTGGTTTATCTCAGATCCTAGGGGCTCTTGGCTCTTTACTGGAGGAATAACTGATTTTATGTACAATGATGCCTGGACACCCAAAGAGGCCCTGGAAACAGCTAAGCGAGGTCAGAGAGCTGTTTTCTAAGGGCAGCAGAATGAAGCTTGGAGTTAGTACACACAAGACTTAAGGAAAGGGCCATTCCCCACTGTCACAGATCAACATGCCTTGATGGCCTCCTCAAGGCTCTGCAGCTACTGTGGCACTGAGAGAGGGAGAGAGCAGTAGCAACAGAGCCTGTGAGACTCCTCTCACAGGCTCACAGCTGACAACAGCAACAGAGGCAGACTGATTAAATGAGACTGTTAAATCTACACAGGAGAAACGCAGACACATCTTCTAAGCCTCAGACATAGCTGTGGAGACCCTGATGCTAAGACTAGGACTCCTGGCAGTGATGGGGGCAGCTCAGCTGGTACTTAAGTCTGGGATCTTCATGTATGCACACACCTGCAGGGCTGACGCTTTCAGATTACGCAAGAGCAGTTGAAAAGATGCACTCTGTAGTCACAAACCTTCATAAGATCAGACAGATACGAATCTTTTTTTACAATGTACTTCAAGCTCAGATAGCTGATAAGGTTGGGCATTACAGGAAAATCCAATATTAGGTTTAGATCGGCACCTTTTTTTCAGCTAAGATAATTGAATGCATTTTTTTTGTTTGAACTGAAAATTTAGAAATCAATTAGCACTTTTTAAAAGCAGATCACCCTCCACTGCATAGAAAAAAGAATTCTTCTAAGCTGTCAGCAATTGTACAGAAGTAATTTTAAAATCCATTACATAAAAGACAGCAATCTCCCCAGAACTCCACGTTGTTTTCCGCGCTGAGGCAGGTCTCCCAACGATGACAAAAAGCACAGGGTTCTGAAGGAACTCACCAATTTCAAACTTTGTCCCAGAAACATTCGCTGTAATCACTCCCTTCTTTTTCTTTTTTCTGACTTTCCTTTTCATTGCGCATTGGTAAGGTAATTCTGTATTCAGATCCAGAGGAGAGGATCCCTGAATAACTTTAAAAATAGAAAATGAACAGCTGTTGCTGAAAGAAAAAAAAAAAAAGTGACCAGAGACATGCATGCTGCCCCCAGCTAGGTGAAACTACGAACAGTGACGCTTTCAAAGCTAGACTGTCGTCTCTTCCAAACATGCTCGCGTCCTCCAGTATGGGTAGGCCACTGTACTTACCCCCTTCTTGAGGCAGAGACGGCATGGTCACCTACGCCGAACAAGCAAGAAGCCCGCGCACAGTATTGAGCTCTCAGTAAGTCTGGAAGTCCCACGTTCATCTAAGTAGAATATGGCCCCAAATCACAGGAAGTTCCTATCATATTATCTGGGTCAAACTCTCAGGTTTCACGACACAAGTTTTGGGCTAGGAAGGTACCTGGAGTGGTTTTAAAACAGAGTTATTTAAGACACCATTCCATGAGGTTTCTCATGCCGAAACCGTTCTTGTGAAAAGTCACATTATACAAAAGTCAATCCGTTCCATCAAAACAGTATGTGTGAACCAACTATTAACCAGTGTACAAAATACCAAATTATGGTTTTATGGTTTTCTAGCCTAGAAGCACACAGTCTAAATAAAGAGTTTTGTTTTGTTTTAATCATAGATCATTTACATGTGCAAATTACACATAGAAATAAAACAATAACAAAATTCACTGCTGTCCATTGAGCACTGAGAATCTTGAGATTTATAATACACAGCTTAGCCTTTTCTCAAGCCTGAGTGGGAGAAGCTTTTCTTAATATACCCGTGTTATAGAAAAGTCAGCTGAGCTCAGAAAGGGCGAACAATTTTCTCTCCTTACAGAGAGATAAGAGGAAAAGGGGGGATTGAGATGAAGTGTGACCAAGTCAGAGTCCCTAACCCAGGAACCCATATATCTTCAGTCCAGAACTCCACCTGTCACTGGGATGATGGTTTTAGCATAACAGTGAACCTGCCATGAGGGGAGGGGTCTCTCATAGAATGAAGGCAGGAGAAGGTTCATTTTTACAGGGGTAGGGAGGAATGTCCTCATAAACAGAATGAATCATGCCTTAAGGTACAGGGAAAAGTCTGAATGGAACAAAATAGGGGAGTCATCACCAGGAGGGTCTTATTTAAGCATACAGAGGGACACACGTTCTTAATTCAGCCACATCCCTACAGAACCCACAGTGGGTTCTTTACTGTCTGTGGAAGAACGGGATCCTGACTATTCTGACAGGTCACACTCTCTACTCTCCGACTTCTCTCTTCTTTGAGCTCTTATAAAATCTCATAAAATCGCAATGGGAAAGGCATTAAAACTATTATGGTGAGCAAAGGGAGGCCTCGGGAACTTTCAGCAGATGATCGGGTTTATCGTCCCTAATATTGATTATTGGCAATAAGATATCATTAAAGGACAATTAAAGCTTTATTTATTTTCAGACATCATTTTAATGCAAATAAGCCTCCACTATGATTCACTATAAAAACTAGTAGAGTATTATTTATTAGAGACCCGCAGTGGGTAGGCAGTGCACTAAGTATTTAAAACAAGGAAACTCATTAGCAAGCTTTGAACTACATTCTTCCGCAACCTCTAGATAGAGAAATAATGGCTTAAAATTAAAAACCAAGAGGTTTGACTCAATTCTGCCAAAGTGTGTACCTCATCCATCCAAATCTACTATTTTTAGACATTACACTAACCATACACAGACATATAAGGAACTTACAGTGCTACTTTTGTACTTGGTAAGACAGGCTGTGTTCTGGAAATTTACAGTCCGTCTAGACAAAGAGGGAAAGCACAGTAAACGTCTCTAAACTGATCTCTCAGCTCCCAATTCCAAGCTGGAAATGGACTAGGTCACTGCTCAGAACGAAGAGAGGAGTGACCTGAAGTTCAGTTCAGTTCTCTTAGAAGCTCTCTGATACTTCAGGGAGGAGACTGTGTTTGGGATTTCATGACCAACATCTTGTTACTGGAGTAAACAAAGGTCCCTTCACAGTGACTCCGACTATCCCATTAGCAGTAGGTGACAAAGCCAGTAAGAGTTTGAAATCGATTCTTTCGGGGGTATCGCAGGCTCTGAAGACAGACTTGTTAATTTCCAAACTTAAGTTATGATGCAAGCAACTTTATTTAAAGTGAAAAAAAATGAGAAAACATGCTTATGACCCCACGCAGTTAAGCTACTGTTATCTAGTTTCCAAAATCTGGAGGTATGTTCATTTACCTAGGAAATACTTTAAGCCAGTGATTTCTCATCAAAAATCAAAACCATTGAAAGCAGCAGGCCTGAGACCTCCCCCAGCTCTTTTTCTTGAACCTCCACCAATCACTTGAAATCCAGGAAAACGGCTACTTTAGCCTTTGGTCAAATGAGTAATTCATCTCTCCCTCTTCTGACCTACCATGAACATCTTTATGTGTATCCCATCAAAACCACCCTTCTAGAAGGTAAGCTTCCCAAGAAGGAGAAGCTCGCTGCTTCCTTCCCAGAACCAGAGCCTGGCAGTGCTCAGTAGATGCTTGGTACTGAGTTAGTGGGTACTGTGGTTTGACCATCATTTCTACCAGAATTCAGGGAGAAACCTGACCCCCAGTGTAACGCTATGAAGGCGTGAGGCTTGAGGGGGGGTGAATAGGCCCCAAAGGTCTCTCTCATGCAAAAAGCATCATACAGTGTGTGAGCTTTTTTTCCTTTCTCTGTCTTATGCCGTGTGAGGATACGGCAACAAGATGCTGCCTCGCGGCAGAGAGTACATTATCCCTCAGCCCATGAGTGCGGATGCTGTAACTTCAACATTGCGGGAAACAGGTTTTTATTACCTACGCATTATTCAGTTATCAGCATTTGGTTATGGAGGCACATATTGGCTAACACAATGAGTCTTGTAAAACATTAGCTTACAACAGCTTTAAGCCATTATACATGGAAAGCCGCCCATGAAATTGCGAAAGGCAAATGCCTGTCGCTTACAACACACTGTTTACACATTTTGTATTTTTTTTAAAAAAAGCAAAATGTATAAAAGTTTATATAAAACAGTGCCACTTGAGTCAAACCAACAGAATAATGTATTCGGTGCATTAAGAGCCATGGTGGTTTGGTGTGGCTAGGAGCACGGTAGGGAAGAATTATTTCCACTAAAAAAATAAAATTTAGAATCAGGTTTTCCCTATTTTTAAAACCAAAGAATATATATATTTTATAAGCTTACATACTGTCCATGACTATTGCCATGCCTTCTCTTCCTTGATAGACTCGATCCCTCTGGATCCATGAGCCAAAATAAACCCTTTCTTCCTTAAGTTGGTTTTTATCAAGGTACTCTATAGCAACATTGGAAAAGTAAGTATTTTAGGCTGGAAAACGCTTCTCAAAATACCCACTAACTCCAGCCTCAACACCGCCTGCACACCTCTCAGGCCAAACACAGACCTAGAGAATCTCCAGCCTGGCAATAAGACCTCTCGATTGACTGTCCTCTCTCGTGACTGATGCAGACTGAAGTTGGACTCTAATGCAGGAAGTAGAGGTCATGACACAATGGTGTCCATTTTCTTTAATTGGTCTCTGACACATAGCCATACGGCTAACTCGGAAATGCCCTGGCTAAGCGGTGAGTGGAGGAGACGGCACAGGCCAGGAAACACGCTTTATTTCATCAGCGAGCAAGGAAAAAAATATATATAAAGCTCTTCCCTTGCTAAAGATGAGACATTAAATATGAAGACTAAAAGCAACAGTAAAGTTTACTAATATACATTATACTCAGTGTTGGGCCAGAAGTAAGGGACCTTGATCTGAAAGGTGACAGAGAGTCAAATTTTTGAGGGATGGAGGAGAAGAGAGAGAAAGGGAGAGGGTAACACAAATCAACATCAGAGAGAGAGAGGAGTAAATACACTGTGGCACACACACGCAATGCAATACTCTATGCTAATGAAAAGAAATTACCTGGAACTAGATAAATAATTACAAAGAGTTCAATTTTTAGAAAACATCCCAAAATATTTGTAGTGCATTATTTACATAAAGTTTAAAATTATACAAATTGTACGTGCACAGTTTCTATTACTTAGAAACTGATGTTAATGGAAAAGCGTGTCAAGAACAGCATGGGGTGCCAGGGCAAAGGCTCAGGTTATGAGCCCTGGCCACTCTACTAGAGAACCTGGGGTTCAATTCCCAGCACCCACAAAGTAGCTCACAACTGTCTCTAACTCCTGTTACAAGGGGACCTGACACCCTCACACAGACGTACATGCAGGCAACACACCAATGTACATAAAACAAAAATAAGATATTTAAAAAATAGCATGGGAAGGATAGACACCAAACCTGAGATCTCTCGGGGGGGAAGGAGGACATAGAAACCAGCCTCTTCTTCAGAGTAAGCACCTGTGCTTCTCCACACGCCAAAGACACCACACACACACATTTTTTCATGGCTCAGCCTTCTGAAGTGATCAGTAGAAATGTAAGCCCTCTAATGCATTCCCTGAGCCATGGTGTGTCTCTCTGAGAGTACACCTTGGAATCACCCTTGAAGCATAGGCAAGATCTCACTTCAGTGGCATGCAAAGCCACGGAAGTACTTCTCAGAGACTCTGCCAGCTGTGGAATGGGAGCAGGAGAAATAGGAGGATGATATTCTGAAGGTTTGTGGAAGGGAAAACAAGAGCTTGCTCACAACGAGTATCCCACACGCATATACAGAAAACCACTACCACAATACAGCAGCCAGACCTGGTGATTAAGAAAGAAGTGATAACCGCTAATGTCTTCCTTAGGGAGGTGGGGAGGAGCCGGCACCGTGTGCCAAAAGATCTGCGGAAAGAAAACCCAATCCCAGGAATGTTTCCAGTTGACATTTGCAGAGAAATATGGATGAGTAAGGACCAGAAAATAAAATTCATAATTGAAAGTGAATATAGAACATGCCTTTAATTAAACCTAGAATGAGATTGGAGAAGTGGCTTGGTGTTTAAGCCACTTACTGCTCTTGCAGAGGACCTGGGTGTGGTTCCCAAAAACCACACAGCCGCCCTTAACCGTCTGTAACTCCAGATGCACGAGGATCCAGTGCACTCTTTTGGTCCCCTCGGACACTGTACACAGGTGGTGCACAGACATAAATGCAGGAAAAGCACCCATACACATAAAATCTTTTTTAAAAACACAGAAGCCCCCATCCACAGCCTAACTGATACTATTTCTCTGTTTCAGCGTGCACAGCTGCATAGCTAGAGAACAAAAGATGACATCACCTAACTGCTCTCCTGACAATAGTGTATTGACCCTCTTCATTGTGTGTTCAAATTCAAAGTCTGGAGAAGCTACTTGCTTCCTAAACAGAAGAACTTGTGTGTCCCGTTCTCAGGCTGGCTACCCTCCCCAAATCTGGAGCTGGCTTTGTAGAATGTTATAGACCTGAAAGAACCGTTTGATCAGACACTTATAAAAAAGCATGTCGGAGCCAAGTGTGAGTAAACCAAACAATCAAAGAACCATTTGTTCATTCTGTTAACAGAACTCACACTGACCCCAGGCAGTAGTAGCGCTGCTGGTTTACTACGATTTGCTTTTCAGCAAACTATTTCCATAGTTTGCTTGATGTCTGCTCAATGTTTACGACTAAATGACATTGCCCAAATGAAATGTCCACGAAGCTCTGTGGACATGAAAAATGTAGGGACTGCTAACACAGCATACCTCGAAGGCATCTTCCCTTAATATTTATATTTCCACTACTCTATATAATAAAAAAGCACAGATCTCATTCAGGAAGTGGGGAATTCAATAAGTTTAAATCAAATAGCAGAGTTATTAAAGTAACAGAAGACTAAGTTATTTCATAACATATTAAATGCTTAAGTAGAGTCAAAAGCCCCTTTGGACACATTCTCCAAGAATATAATACTGTGTTCTAAATAGCTATCAAATCATACCAAAGGGGAAATAAGAATTCTCACTTGCTCTCTAGGAATAACATATGATACCAGTTGAGGTGTGAATATCTCATTAGTTTCTATCCATTCACGTGTGTTCATGGACACACACAGGCACACACACACACATGCATAGGCATACACATGCACACCCACATACATAGGCACATGCACACAGGCATATCCACATACACATGCAGAGGCATACACACATGCACACACACACACACACACACACACACACACATCCACAGGCATACACAGGCACACACACATGCACACCCACATGCACACACACATACACATGCACACACACACACACATATGCACAGGCATACACATGCACACACACACATATGCAGAGGCATACACATGCATACACACACACACATGCACAGGCATACATGCACACACACATGCACAGGCATATATGCACACACACACACGCACATGCACAGGCATACATGCACACACTCACACACGCACACACACATGCACAGGCATACATGTACTCACACACGCACGCACACACACGCACACACACATGCACAGGCATACATGCACACACACACACATGCACAGGCATATACACACTCACACATGCACACACACACGCACACACACATGCACAGGCATACACATGCACATACACATGCACAGGCATGCACATGCATACACACACACACATGCACAGGCATACACACACGCACACACACATGCACAGGCACACACACACACACATGCACAGGCATACACACACTCACACACACACGTGATCACACACAGGCACACACACATGCACATACATGCACACACACACATACACACAGTTTTTAATCCAAGGCACCCTGACAGCACCAGCCTACACCATCTTGCTATGTAAGGACTCTCTTGTTCTGAAATATTCTTTGCACCCAGCCCTCCCAGCTCCACCTGCATCCAAAGGTGAAACCGAAATGCTGAGGACAGTAGAGAATTTCTAAAACATCCAGTTCTCTGTTCTTTACCAGAAAGCTCACAATAGTTACCAAATTGTGCTTCTGCCTCCCTGGTGAACAGATACCACTACCGCCGGGTCGTTTGATGCCAGCATAGTTCTCAATGTCCAAAACTTAACCCTTCAACATTGCCTAAAAATCTGGTGGCTCCGCGGATACTCCTTAGCTTGATAAAACTTAGCTAAACATCAGAAACACACAACAAAATCCTTCTTAATCTTCCCTTTGATGTCCTTGTTTGATATTTATTCAGTGTTCATTCATTACTAATTTTAGAGTATATGTTACTTTAATACTTATTTTCTGTTCATAGTTGTGAGCTATTAAGTATCAAATGTATTAAGTCATTGAACCACTGAGCATGACAGTGCATGTCTGTAATCCTGGCATGCGGGAGACTGAAGCAGGAGGGTACTGAGCTCAAGGCCAGCCTGGCTGCATTGCAAGACCCTGACTTTTTTAAAAAGTTAGACTGCTAAAGGAGCCGCCTTTATAAATCACATCAGTTATTAAGTTAACGGCTAGTGAAAACACTGGCCCCCATCTGAGATAATCTATGAAACTGTCCTTACCAAACAGCCTCTGGCTAAGCGCTTACTGTGGGTTGCAATGCGCCTGATTAAATAACTACATCCACCTGATGTACTTGCAGGTGTGTGCGGCCATATGACTGAAACGTGTAGGCACTGAGGAGCCGATGGGGCAGGGGCAAGGAAGTGGTTAGGCAGGAGTTCCCAGTACGGCAACTGGAGGAAGCAGTCTTCAGTGGGCTCCCATCTGTCTGCTCTGCTTCCTTGGGTGCACGTGTTATTGCAGTTGTGGTGTAATTCACAGTGATTGCTGCATGTGTTGGAAAGTAGACAGCCATCTTGTTTAAGCCACTGTTGTTTTAAGTTTCTGTCCCTACCAGCTAAATGAACCTCTTGATGTACGTGTTGCCCCTAGAAGAATTACTCTGGGTTTTAAAAATGACATACCAGGCATAGAGAGGTGGCTCAGTAGTTGGGAGCTCGGTCCAAAGAACCCATGTTCAACCCCTAGCAACCACACGCAGCTCACACCATCTGTATTTCCAGTTCCAGGGAAACCTACACCCTCTTCTGGCCTCCAAGGGCACCAGGCATGCATGTAAACATGCAGGCAAGACATTCATACACATAAAATAAAAAACGTTTACAGGAATACCAGCCAACACACAAAGTCAGTGGAACTGGTGAGGGTTTTGTTTGATCTGTAATCATATCTGCCCACTTTCTACATTTTTCTGTTTTCTGCCAACCAGTTTCTTCCATGATAGACCATCCCTTAGTCTCAACCTATGTGCAGAAGAAAGACATCCCTGCCTCACCCTAGTCCATAGGCATTGTGGTTAGGATCTAGGAACTGATTTAGTGACACCAGAGCTGATTAATTTTACGTGAACTGGAATTCTCACAAAAGGGTACAGCCTTAAGAAGTTGGCAAAATAGGTGTTTTCATGCTTTTAAGACCCTGTGCTTCGAAAGGAATGGGACAGACCAGACAAACAGACATATGGACGAGTACACTCTCAGGTCACTGAGATGTGTCAGTGGAAGATGGTCAGAATAGACTGGACAGTAACAGTTAATTCAGACTTCGGTTATTTGGGTTCATTGCAACCCCAATTCCTAGGTCTTTGGTGACCAGGATTAGTTTCTACCTCGGTGTGTGAAATATAACCTTCTGAAAAGAATCTCTACAGTTTAATTAATCAAGGAAAAACCATGCTAAACAGCCCTTTCTGAAGTGAAAACGCTTGATTTCTGTCTGAAATAATCAACACGCCAACTAGGTATTTGAATTTAGCCCCACGTGCACTTTGGGGAGGACTAGAGACAATCCAGTTTCAAGGACAGGTAAGCAGCATAAACCTGAAACAAACACATAAACATATCCTCTTGATCCATGGAGTTGGTTTAGCAATGAACGAAGGCCAGGGAGGATCAGGCTCAGAATCAGAGTCACTCTCAGACTCCTGGAAGGAATCGGGTTCCTTCTTGTGAAGTGGATTTAATCAAAAATTATACGTATCTATTGCTACTGGTACATGTCAGCCATCTGCATGGAAACTGAGCAGGAATTCAGGTTTGGTTTCTTACTTTTGTTTTTAAATAAAGAAAAATGCTTCAAAACATTCTTGCCTAAAATGCTGTCCCTTCAGATAAATAAAAGGTTTGCCTTCCTTTTTTTCCGAGAGATGCTGGCTCCAAGACGAAGCTTGAATGTGCAAAGTGAATTTACATGGGGACATTTGAGGAAAGAAATAACCTAATCGTCTTTACCTATCAGGCCATCTGCTAAGAAGAATAATTCAATTCAACCATATTTCAATAAGGTTGGCTCATTTAAAAATAAGGGATTCCCAATCTTTAAAAAAAATCTCTTAGTGCTGGAGAGATGGCTCAGCAGTTAAGAGCACTTGCTGTTCTTCCAGAGAATCGGGTTTCGTTTCCAGAGACTGTAACTCTACTCCCAGGGTATCCAATGCCCTCTTCTGCCCACTGTAGGTACTGCACTCACACGGTGCTCTTACATACACACAGGCCAACACTCATACACATGTAAATAAAAAATAAATAAATCTCATTTAAAAAAAAAACCACTCTCCCTAGCACTACAATCTTTGCCATAGAACTAGTCCTTTTATAGGCACAGGGAAAGGGCTATTTTTATCCTTCAAGATAAACAGGGATGGAATGCAGAACAGAGCTGGAGCCCGAAGCTAGCCAGGGCATAGTTATACGGTCCCCATAGACACTTTCAAATCATGAGCATTTATTTTTCTCAGTGATTCCCTCTCTTGATCACTTCCTTCCCTGATCACAGTCAACTGATGCTGCAAAATGATAGGTTACATACGACATTGTATCACCAATCTGTTCAAAGAGTCAATTGCCCCCTTAGGAGCTCTTTATGTTTCATACTAAGCATTTTCATTGGTATGCCAGCTAGTTTTATGTCAAGTTGACACAAGCTATAGTCATGAGAGAGGAGGTAAGCTTAATTGAGAAAATGTCTCTACAAGAGCAGGCTCTTTGCAAGCCAGTAGAGTGTCTCCTTAATTAGTGATGGATGAGGAAGCAGCCAGCCCATTATGGGAGTGGCCCTGGATCCTATAAGATAGAAGGCTGAGCAAGTTCTGGGGGACAAATAAGCTGGTAAGCAGCACCCCTCCATGGCCTCTGCATCAGATCCTGCTTCCAGACTCCTGCCATGTTTGGGTTCCTGTCCTAACTTCCTTCAATGACAGACTACGACAGAAGTGAGAGCCAAATAAACTTTTTCATCGCCAACTTGCTTTTGATCATATGTCTCATCAAAACAGTAACCAGGTCCTCACCAACTTCTTAGGTGCCCGAGCAAGGAAAAACTATGTCTTCTAATCAGCACACCCACATATAATTTTCTTTTGCAGGAATTACTTACCTTGAAGCATTATAAAAATAAAATGTCCATGACATTGGCTATTCATACCAACCCTACGTATGCTCAAGACCGGAAGTCAACACTCAATAGCTACAGAACCAGATGTAACCTCATGTATTCAGAGCACACATTTCGGAGATACAAATTAAAGACAATATGAAATCACCAAGGCTGATTTTCAACTGTGCCACGTGGGATTGGAATTTACCATTTTAAAAACCCTAATCTAATATCCAAAAGTATCCATTACTAGGGATATCTCGCCGGATCTCACTAGAAACTTCAGAACACTTGACTAATGAGCTGCTAATCCCATCTGTTCCTGTTTGATCTAGCTTGGGTGGTCACGGCACACTGCTGGACCTTATACTCAAATATCATTTTGTGTATTTTGTCTTAGTGTGTGTGCATGTGAGCACAGTGCCCAAGGAGGCCAGAAGAGGCCATACGATTTGATGGAGCTGGAGACCACAGGTGGTCTCGAGCTGATCTGACCTAGGTTCTAGAAATTGAGCTTGGTCCTCTGCAAGCTCAGTGCGCACCCCTAGCCACTCAGCCACCTCTCCAGTCTTTCACATATTATTTTCAAAGAACTTCATTTGTTTCAGTCAATCCATTGGGCAAAAGCAACAGTTTAAGAACATAGGAAAAAAATCAATCTTACAGCCATACACATTTAATGTATAATTGTAAAAGCCCTCTGTGCTGATATTACTGTTCTCTGCTTTACTTGATTCTCGATTTCATTTGAATCTCTTCTTTGAACCACAGGAGTATAGGCCTCTTAGAGGTGAATGTAGACAGTCTGCAGTCTCCACAGCACTTGGCACTGTGATCTGCAAACACAAGTCCCCGTTTGTTCTGCAGGGAATAAAATATCAAAGCCCTTCTAGTTTATCATCAGCAGGCCTGACTCCATGTCCTCACCATATCCATCATGTCTGTAAAATGTCTTAAATTTCCACCCATTGAGAAAGCAGTAAATAGTGAAAATGGCAAAAATCACTCCGGAGTGATTAAGACACCAATAAAGGCAATCTCTCATTGTGTCAATTTAAGAGAGGCCGAAATATACATGTGTTTGTTCAAATGTCAGTCTGCACGTTACTGCAAAGGTACTTTGTTGATGCAATTGATGTCTGAATCTACAGACATTTACTCTCCACAATGTGAGTGTGTCTCCTTGGGTGGGTTGAAGGTGAAGGAGAAAACAGACTGCAGTTCCCCCAGAAAAGTAACTATGCCTCCACCATGGGTGCATCCCAGCTCACTGCTATCCCTTCTCTCCACTCAGAGTCTCTCGGCAAATTCTGGAGTCACAAGCCTCCACAGCCACACGAGGACATTCCTTCAATCAGCATCTTCTCTCTCCTCTTTCTCCAAAACTGTGATACCACTGTAATCACAATCAGCAAGGAGGAGGTCCTGACATAGTTATCATTGTCAGTTCACACATCAAAATCAGCAGCGTGCGCATCAGCTGCTACAGAGAAGAGCCCATTCCGATAGAGACCAAGAGCACAGAAATACCCAAAACTATGAACTAATTACTCCCCTTTCCCTCCCCTGCCTCTCTCTCTTCCCTTCATTCCATCCTTCCTTCTTTCTCTTTCTTTTAGGAGACAGTCCTGCCATGTAGCTCCGAGCTGTTCTCAAGGTGACCATCTCCCCGCCTCTGCCTCCTCCCAAACGCCGGGATTGATCCCAGGTGTGCACCACCGCTGTCGGGCTGCCACCATCAGCTCCTCATGTCCAAGGACACAATGCAAGGACTGAATCACAAACAGATTCAAAAGAACCCGTCCTCCAATCGGAAGGCATGTAAAACATGCCTTAACCAGTTTGTTTTACTCGTAGTTTTCTTTCTTTATGCACAGAAACGTAGTAAAATAAGAATTATCCTTGAAGTCACTTCCCACGAATATAAAATAAAAGGTAAGATTTTGAAAAGCACTTCTGCAGAGTTGAAACTGCACAGGTTTTGTTTTCTTAGGAAAATGAGATCACAGTGTGACTTGCGATGAAATCAGATCTCGGCTGGAAAGCGGCAGCTTCCTGGCTATCGCTATTTCTAGTGTGAACAATTAATGGCAGTGACACTTCCTCTGAGCCCTGAGACTCTAGTGCAGGAACCAGCATCGAAAATCTCTGGAGAATAAGATTACTGGGTGGCAACCTCCAGGTTAGAGCAGCGTGACTCATGTCACACTGCAGCTGTGGGCTAGCCTGAGGCCCTGGTGCATCCTGACCTGGACAAGATGAGCTCAAGAGCGAAGACCCGGGCCTGCTGAGGATACTCTCACCCGTGATCTGCTGGCACATCCGATCTAACACCAACAGTCCACATCCCTGCACACAGGACTCAAGTCTGAAAGACAGAGTGCGACCCGGATCCCTTCCAGCTTGGAAATCCTAAAGATGCTGATTCTGGCGTAAAATTTAAAAAAAGAAAGAAAGAAAGCAACTTAGTCATTCACAATCAAGACCGGGCTTCTAACTCAGGTCTTCCTCAAAAGCTAATATAGCTTTAAAATTCTGGTTAAAATTGGACCTAAATGAAAGCTTTGTTAGCAATTCTTCTTGATAAAGAATGACAAAATTGCACAAAACCATCCAAAAACAGCTGTTTCAGGATTGACAAATGGCCCATAGCATATGAGGGAAGAAGCTTTTAAGGGCAATTGCTGAGCTTGGGGTAAGAGGTGGAACTGGCATTGTAGCCTAAAGGCAGTCCCTATAGTACCATTCTCTGGCAGCATCTGCTCAATCAGCACAGCAGTGCCAAGAGAGCCATGATGACCAGCGCCTTTGGTACTGGAGAATGACTGGGCTTGCAGCAACGTATAAAACAGCACCACGCCCTTGGCTTGTCAGCAGCAATAACAAACCCAGTGGACAACTGGTGTGAAGTCAATACCACAGTTGCCTTTAGCTGAGATGCAGGTCACAATGGTATTGGCCAGATAAACACCAAAGTCGTAAGTAGCAGCTCTCATCTCTCCTAATCTCCAAATGAGCTTCCTTGGCATTTTTTCTCCCCACATGATCCACACAATTCACTCTGTTCTTCCCCCACTCACCAAGAAGATAAGCAATTTAAGCAAATCAAGTCCAGTGCAAACAGCATGTACTTAAATTCAAGTTTTCAATGGGGTAGTCACTCTAGCTAATCAGAGGTATATTTGATTTACTTCTTGGTACTTAGTAGATAATAATATAAAACAGCTGAATTCCTGGTAAAAAGATTTTATCTCAGATAGCAATACAAATATACATACGCACACGCACGTATTTGTATTAAGTGCAATACAGAGTGAAAGACTCGGAGACAGCGTATTAGCTACTTGTCACGTTGCTGCGATAAACTGCTGACAAAAGCAACTTGAGGAAGAAAGAATTGATTTTGGCCATAGTTTGAAGTCCTATTCCATCCTGATGGGAGAGTCACTGCGGCGGGAGCTTGTGTTTGGAGCTTGCAGAGGGAGCTCACAGCTGGTTGGTCACATTGTATCCACAATCAGGAAGCTGCTGGTGAGGAACTCTGGTGCTGAGTTGACTCTCATTTTATTCAATCTAGGATCCCAGCCCACGGAATGTCTCTGCCCATACCTGAGGTGAAGCCTTTGCACCTCAATTAATCTAATCCAGATAATACTGATTCAGAGCAAGCCTGGAAGATTTGTCTACTGGGTGATTCTAGACTCTGTCAAATTGACAACATTAATCATCACCAATAGCAGGAATACTGGCCTGGAATATTATTTCCTTTAGTTTGGTTTAGTTTGGTTTGGTTTGGTTTTTGGAGACAGGGTTTCTCTGTTATAACTCTGGCTGTCCTGGAACTCACTTTGTAGACCAGGCTGGCCTTGAACTCACAGAGATCCGCCTGCCTTTGCCTCCCTAGTGCTGGGATTAAAGATGTGTGCCTCCACCACCTAGCTCTTATTATTTTAAGTATTATATTTTACTAAAAAGCCATGCAACTTATTCTTCCTAAAGATCATAATAAAGACTTGGCTCACTTATTTCAGGACCAAGCCTTTACTCTCAGAAGAAGACCATTCGTGCTAATCATAACATAAGATATGAAAAACTATATGAAAGAGAAAATAAAATTTTTCCTTTGACTATACAAACATCTTCATAGTGTAGCACTTTATAAATATTTCTTCTTTAATTTCCATGTGTGTGTGTGTGTGTGTGTGTGTGTGTGTGTGTTTTGCTTGCATATATATCTGTGTATCTCATGCATGTCTGGTGTCCATCGAAGCCTAAAAAGTGTGTTAGATCCCTTGAAACTGGATTTACATATGAGCTTCCTTGTAGGTGCTAGGAATCAAACCTAAATCCTCTAGAAGAGGATCAAGTGCTCTTAACTGATGCGCTACCTTTCCACTCCCCACAAATATTTCTTAAAATTAATCATTTTAAGTAAAAACTGCAAAATGCCTCTATTAAATTTTATTGTTTCTATTTTCTCAAGTTGAACACAGTTATAAATGGGACAGAAACTCCACTTGCCAATACCCAATGCCAGCAGTTCCTTGGTTATATTACTTTGACAAAGAGAGCATGAAGGTAATAGAATTACTTGGTAAATGAAATATTTGCATTCCCAGAAAGGAAGCAAGCACACTCAAACAGACTACACTCAATGGTCTGTGGTAGGTTTTTTGTTTTTTGTTTTTTAATTATCATATTTTACTTAAAATCCATGCAACTCCTTTTTCCTAGAGATCATAATAAGGACTTAACGCACTAATTTCAGGACCACGCCTTTACTCTCAGAAGAAGACCGTTCATGCTAACCATAAGATAGGAAAAACTGTAAGAAAGAAAAAAAGAAAGAAATTTCCCTTTGACTCTACAGCATTAGGGGTCTGCCTGGGTTACAAAGCAAAGCTATGTTTCAAGAAACAAAACAAACTCTCCTTCCTCCCCTCCTCACAGTTCCCCTCCACCTCCCCCCTTCATCTGATGCTACCCCCTCCCTCAGATATGAACAGGCCTCCCAAGATTACCAATGGAACAGGGCATAACAAGACAGAACAAAGCCAGGCGAGAGTCCCTACATCAAGGCTGGAAGAGGCAGTCCAGCAGGAGGAAAAGGATCCCATGGGCAGGTAGAAGGGTCAAGAGACCCTCCACTCCGACTTTTAGGAGTTCTACAAGAACACCAAGCCATACAACCATAAGATATATATAGGGAACCTATTTCGGACCCATACAGACTCTGAGTCTGCTACTTCAGTCCCTGTGAGCCCCTAAGAGTCCTGGTCAGTTGACTCCATGGGGCGTGCTCTCTTGGTGTTCTCGGCCCCTCGGGTCCCCCCCAGTCCCTCCTTCCTCTCTTCCACAGGGTCCCTGGAGCTCTGCACAATGTTTGTCCCTGAGTCTCTGCCTCTGTTCCCAATGGCTGCTGGAGGAAGCCTCTCTGATGATGATTGGGCTAGGCACAGATCTATGAGCATAGCAGAATATCATTACGATCATCTCCGGGCTACCCAGTATCCAGTCCCTGGCCAGCCCTGAAGTGTCAGGCATGGATTCTCTCCGTTGGTATGGATTCTGTCCTTGCATGTACTTTCTAAAGTATATTGATTCAGTGTGACACTACTACATTTGAAATATTATTTACAGATAGCATACCTCATAATGCAACATAAAATTATTGTCTCCGTATATTTAAATCATCATTTTATGAATAACTGACTTTATTGTTACTGAGTTAGGAAAATGAGCATAGCAAATTTCTGAAATAAACTCAAAGCAATTTAAGCTGTTACTTCACACCACCAGTAACAAGCATTCTGGAAAGCGACCAAAAAACATTGAAAAATGCTTCAAATATGTAAGGTATGTATGTAATAATGTATCCACTTTCAGAAGCAAGTCTTGAAACAAATTATCTACAGTGTTGAAGCATGTCAAGCCACTCTTTAAACTACCAAAGAGGGGGTTGGAGAGTTGGCTCAGTAGTTAAGAGTACCGGCTAGTCTTGCAGAGAACCCAAGTTCTGTTCCCAGCACCCACATGACAGCTCACAAGCACCTCTAGCTCCAGTTCCAGGAATATGACGCCCTCTTCTGGCCTCCGTCGACACTGCACACATGTGATGCACATACATACATGTATGCTAAACATCCATACACATAAAATATAAATAAATGAACCTATTAGGTTATTATAAAGTAAAAAAAAAAATAGCAAACTGGAAATAACTAACACAGTTAAAATGGGTCCTCACATGGTTATTAAAATGGACTATGAAAAGCTTTCACTAGATTGAGAAGACACAACTATTTGACCGAGGCTAGGAATGATTCATATGAAATGAAATGTTTACTTTTCCACGAATGGATGAATGAATTGTGAAACTTAATGTTTGCTTTGATCTGCTAATGCTAAGTAAATATGCCATTTCTACCCACCTATGTTACAATGATATAAAAATCATCATGAATCATATGCCAGGATAAATTTTAATAAACTGTATCAATAAAGGCCTGTTTTAACAGTGAACAAATTAGGCTTCTGTCAGAAGTCTGATTCCTGAGTAGTATGCAAGGATTATGATTATGAGTCACATCATTCTGTGTTTATTTTAGTCCTCGGAATATTTGCTAAACCACCTCTGAGGTTAACAGTTCCGGAATAAATCAAAATGTAAACTGATCCCGGGTTCCAGGTATCCAAGCCAAGACTGAGATCATCATATAAAAATAACTAACGGTGAAGTTACAATGCAGGTTACATCTGTATGGATTGCTAGCCACACCACAGTCAGAGCACAGGAGGAACACAAATACATGCTGAATTCATTTAAATGACTTTTTTCCCATTAAAGATGAAGACAGAGAAAGCACACAGATGAAATCCTAGCAACCGAACCTTCCTAATCAATGTGGAAGTGGTTTGTTTTTTAGGTTCTAATTTTAGTTTTCTCGTGTCAGATCTGAGACATCACCAGGAAATCGGTGAAAATTAAGACATTTAGCAATTTAAAAACCTAGGATGTGACAAGGATAGAGCTCAGCAGAGGAGATCTTGCCTAATGTGCACAAGGCCCTGGGTTAGATACTTAGTACACAGAGGAAGAGACACGGAGAGAAGGGAAGAAGAGAAGTAAGAAGGGAAGGAAGAGGAGGAAAAGGAGGAGGAGGAGAAGGAGGAGGAGGAGAGAAACTCATTAGATATAAGAGATGCACCTTCCTGCCCTGTTGTTAGCCTTAGTTCATGCTCCTCAGAAGCAAGGGTCCAAATACCCACAGCATGGGAAAGTTACGAAAGCACTGCTAAGTGGAGCAGAGAAGGGAGACAAGGAAGGGAAGGCAACCACCAAGGGCATGCCACGAAGCAGCCAGAGCTTAGTCCCCTAGGAAACTCTGACAATTAGCATAAACTGCAGTATCCGACTTAGTGCACTGCTGTCAATCAATCGTTGAAAGTTACTGTGGGAGAGGTGCAGGAATTCATTCACACCACTTCCTGCTCTTGGGCAGTAGAGAAAAGGAGATGTGTGGAGAAGGCCAGGGATGGCAAAGGACCTCCAGTCCCAAGGCCTCCAGGGGTGCCTTAAACACCCTCAGGTAAAGAAAGGCACAATGGCAGGACACGGAAGGCATCAGCTCAGCACTGGCCCTAAACATAACCCTCATTATGAGATCTTTGAAGACTTCCATCTTCATAATGATTAATTCCTGAAATTATTAGCGTAATGGAGGAATGGTTTATTTCAAGAGAGGGTCAGCTATGAAAGACACTTTGTCTACTTCAAAGAAACTAATTCCCATATGAAGACTTTTCCAATATGTATGTACCATTTTTTTGTTGTTGTTGTCGTTGTTCCTTGATGGCAGCAACCAGGAAACACTCCTGTTGCTCTACATATCAGCACTTCATGGTGTCAGTGTTTAGATTCTGGTCATTGGAGAATTGCGTGATCTACTTCATCCATCTTGTGACTGGTGAGTTTGTAACAACACAGCTAACAAATCTCCCTTTGCATGCTAATGTACTTTCTGGACCATCCTTGGTAAAGGTTCTGTTAGAGCTTTTTAGCTATTTTTAACTGGAATGGTTTAGCCCATTTTTAACTGGAATGTTTGTTTTATTGAGTCTCATAAATTCTTTGTATATTCTGGATTAAATGTCTTTATCTGATATGACAGGCAGTCATCAGAGATAGGAGGAGAATGTGGAGACCCCAAGGCCATAGACATCAAGGAAATATCAAGAACACGATATTCTCACTGAGGATACTGTGTTGCTGAGGCTGTACACTGGGGACTTGTTCCTTAACTTTTCGAGAGTAGAGTGTAGACAGACACTTGAGTTCTAAAAACTGCGGGAGGAGACCAGGAGGCAGGTGTCTTATTTAGAAAGTAGAGTTCATGATTATTTTTTGAGACAGCAATACAAAAAGTCAGGTTATTAAGATTTATCTAGATAAGAAGAGAGCCCCCTCAAGAAGTGAGGGGAAAATGAGAAGTAAATTTACAATGAACATTTGGATAAAGCAGGAGAAGAGGGAGGTGGTTTTTACAAAACTCTGGCTGTGTTCTGGGGCAGGAGATTGAAGATAATTGAAAATGAAAGCGGCACGAAGCACAGGATCGGATAGTAGGGGGCCATAGGTCAAGTCTGCCCCAAACAAGTTTTGAAAATCCAGGCTTACTGGGCTCAGTAGTCTCTCTGTTTATGTATTGTGTCCGGATGTCCAGTCCCTTGAAGGCAGAATGGAATGGCTGCAACCATCCGACTGTGCAAATAGAGCTTGCTGATCCCTGAAATTAGAACACTGGGGACCAGTAGGAACTAGAAGGACATAGAATTAATAGAAGCAGAAGCAGGAAAAGCACGTGAATACGCAAATATTTAGAATGGAGTGGAGCAGGGGTGTGACAAGGTAGTTTTCTTCTATGCCAGGGAAGCAGCAGAGTATCTGGTACCCATGAATAAAAGCAGAAGCGGGCCTTAGGCCCAGAAAGTAAGCCAGTGATGATCAGGAAATAACCAACCATTCTCTCCTACTGATGCTTCTGTCCCTATAGTGATAACTGATATGAACACAACTTCCCTACCTGACATTGCCATCTCAATCCCACTGCAAACTCAGTGTCCAGAACCAGCCTACAATCATGACATGCTCTCTGCCCCAACACTTAGAATCCCACCACCAACTCTGAGTACTCTATGATCAGGGCATCTCAAACTCATCCTTACTCGTTTCCATCTTTAATCCCAGCTGTCATCATCTCTCATGGGGACCGTTTTACTAAGTCCCTAACAGAAGTCTTTCTAGCTACTCAGTTGTTTTCAGCCTGTTTTCCTTAATGGAATGCAAAGCTCCAGAATGCAAATCTGATCACTTCTCTCCTGTCTCCCCCTCACCTTCACTAGCCACCACTCTAGCCTGCTTGCATCATTTCGATGGCTTTCCAAAGTTCACAGGAAGACACCCACAGTCTAACTAAAAATCATCTTTCACGGCATGGCGCTATTACTGTTTCTTAGCAGTCCTTTACTTTCCTGGTTTCAGGTTAGAGACAGCCACGGAGGGAATCGGTGTGCATCTTTAAGGCTGCCATTGTGCTTGAGGGAAGTATATGCGTGTGCATGCACATAAAGTATATGCACAACGGTGCAGAGTGCATACGCTGGCAGTGCTCTGCTTCTCTCCTGGATGGCACAGGGCGGAATCTCAACATGAGGCTTCCCTACCTCTGTTCTGCAGAGTCTTCTCTCCCAGCCTCTCCAAGCCGGTCACAAATATCGCACAATCTCCACCACATAATGTCAATATATTCTCACTAATGCCAGCATCACTGCGTATTTGAAGGATTTACCTATGTCAAACAGATATCGTATCCACTCTTTCAGATGGTAGTTACGGTTTAAATTCTAATCTAAAATATTTAAGCCTTCAGTATATTCTATAGACATTAACATAAGCCAGTGCCATAATTAATTTAATACCGTTGATATCTCAGCTTCTAATTGTTCAAGGCAGAACTTTCCACTAATCAAACATTGTGTCTTTTCTTTATGGTAGCTATATACGAAGCCATTACTTGACAGAATGACAAACAGAAAGCAAAGATATCTTCTTCACAATAATAAGCAGCCTAAGCAAACTACATATGATGCTAGTGTTCATCTGAGATAGCCAGACATGTATCAAATGCCTACCACATGATATACATTTCTCAGGCATTACAATCAAGCTTATGCCCATAGATAACTGTAGCTACAATCCCTCTCCAAAGCAGCTTCTCTTTGTAGCAAATGAAGAACATCACAGCAAACCACAACTGGGCACAATGTTTAAAGATGGTGGATAACTCAGCACCAGTGGGTACATCCACATCAGGGCTCCTGCATCAATGGCTCAGGGGACATCGTGGAAGAGGAACGATTATTAAGAGGCAGACTAAAAAGTCTGGTGCGAAACAGTCTCTCCGAGACGCATCTCCGTAAACAAGACCAGAACAATGGTAATATCAATAGACATGAACACGTACCAACCCTAAAGAAGTACAGGCAACTACAGGCTGGGAAGAGGAGAATTAACCTCTTTGAGGGCTGAGACCCCTTATTGGTTGTCCAGTGCAGAGTGCTCAGCCTTGAAACCATATACACACAAACAACAATCGCTAACTCAGCAAGTTATATTTACATATACCTCATAATCGTGCATACATACATACATCTGCATACAATATATGAATGTGTGTGTGGCACCTCAAGAGTAAGAGGGAACAAGGAAGGAGGATAGTGGGTGTGGCTGGAGAAAGGAGAAAGAGAAGAAAAGTTACACAATTCTATTTACATTTAAAACATTTTTTTAAAATAAAATGAAAAATAAAAGATTACCACCAGACTGTGTGAAGTAAGGAAAGTATTAACTGTGAATTATGATCTTGAGTTTTCTCTTTGTCTGTGTATGTATGGACAATGTCAAAAAGAAAATTGTACTTCTTACCACAGCTGCAGACAAAAGAGGTTTTAAGGGTGTTCTAGCTAGAGACAAGGGCAATCTGGAAAACGTTCTAATGTGTGCTTTCCTGTGTTTTCCTTCTAATCTCGTGTCTCCCTCCCCAGCCTGCATTCAGCCTAGCTAGCTAGCATAGTTGTCCCTCCCCTGCCTCTCCCCGATACAATCAACTGATCTTCAGATCAAAGGCACTGTTACACCCCTCCATATTATTTCAGGTTTTGAAAAGTATTTGCTTAAAAAGTTTTTGCTCTTATTTGTCTGCTTACAACTTGTAGCTCAGGCTGTCTTTGAACTCATTATGTAGACAAGAATACCTTTGAACACCTGTTCCCCCCACTTCAGCCTCCCAGGTTCTAGGGTTATAGGCCTGAGCCAGCACGCGTAGTCTATGCTAGTGAGAATCGGGGTTACTCTACCAACTGGGCTGTATCCCAGCCGTGCTTCAATACTCCTATCAAAAAAAGGTATACTGTGAAAAGAAGATTTTCGAGTGTAGAGTTTCTAAAAAACAAAACAAACAAAAACCAGCACCTTTACATTACTTTACCCATACCTTTTGGTTATGAGAAATCAATTATTAATAATAAAGAGTATCATCCATCTTTCTGAATGATCACAAATTCTGCTTCCCTAACATTAATTGATGGATGAGTCACATATTTTCCCAGTGACACGCCTCTCTACCAAACATCATAGCAAAGGACAGGAAGACAAACCTAAGGATTACTTGCCTATGTTTGTCAGTGAGGGTGTGTGCACGTGCGTGCAATACCTGTGTAATCCAGAAGACGGTGCTGGATTGGTTCCCTAGAGCAGGATGGAATTACAGGTGGTTGTAGGCTACCCAGTGTGGGTGCTGGTAACCTAGCTCACTCAATGATTGCGCCATCCCTCTAATCCCCAAAAGACAAACTTTGAAATCAGCTTTACCAAATTAGCCATAGTTGTTTACATCAGCCTCTTTTACCAATTTCTGTATAAATAGACTTTTCTAGTTCATCTTTTCCTCCTTGCTCTTAATTCAGAAGACACTTGCTGAGCCACAAACAAAATATATGAAGCTTCTTTAATCTTATAAACTATCAAGAGGAAATTACTAAACCACAATCAAGTAAAAGCCACTGATCCTCTCTTGATCTCAACATTTTAGCTCCGTCAAGGAAAAAAAATCTTATGTGTATTCATCTCTTTAAAACCATTTTATCACATTTTTCCAATTTATCAAAGTTTCTGAAATGACTTTTGATAATTCAGAATGAGGCTTGCATTTACAACGCATGTTGTAGATACAAATCCGCTTAGGGAAGTGGCTTTCACACCTCACATTCTTTATCAACAGAAACTCCTTTCTACACAGTGACATGAATAATTAAGACATTCGATAAATACCATTGGCTGCAAGCTTTAAAACCTAGAATTAAAGCTTAATTGGCATTCATAAAAAGAATGAATTTAAAATTTTAAGAGAATGAAAATGAGACAAATTTGGAATAACTCCAGAGAACACAGAACATTGATTGCTCTGTGATAATCTACTTCAGGAATTTAAAGCACTGCAGCAAGCTTTCAAAAAGAATTAAGCGTCTAGGAGGAGAAACTTCAGAGGTTCTAGTAACAACTAGTAATAACTACACCATATCATCTTCAAATGTGAAGAAAAATTACACGTCACTATTTTCTTCCGATTTTCTGGCCAAAATCAAAAGACCTGATGGCTTTATGACCTTCCCCATCCAGCTTCGCTTTATAACGTGGGATTAGCAATTACAGTCAGATGCCAGCCGCGGCTTGAACAATGGAGACAGTGCTGCTGACTCATCTCAGGAGGAGCAGCTCTCAGCATCCTCTGTTCTGACAAAGTCCAAAGAAGGAGGCAAAGACTTGGTCCTACGCCAGCCATTACCTCTGGGCACACAGACCACAGGGCTGGGGAAGAGTGAAATGCACAGCTTGCTGCAACTTGAATTCAGTTCAAATTTGGCTGTTTGGGCTCAGAACAGGAGGGGAAGGTAGGGTGTGGCTCTAAGAACACAAAGTCGCACTGTCATTCCAGGAGAGATTATCAGCGTTTTCTTTATTTTTCTGAACACAGAATGTTTTCCATATGCATCCGTGTGACTATTTCACCTGCATATGTAACTTTTACTTTAGGTATCACCCCCTATAGCAGCCCCCAAACCACCAAGACAGTTTCTACTCCACTTCTTTTAGTCCAGGAGATCTTCCATAGCATCCACCTCGCCTACCCAGGTTATAACCAACCACCACAGAGGCAGAACAGCAAGGGCTCCTCATATGGAATCTGAGGCAGCTGCTAAACTGACCATCACATCAGAAAGGGAGATCCAGTTACTAATGAGCCCAGGGGACCATCTGAATCCATGAACCTCATCCTCATCTTCCCAGGACATCTGTCTGGCTCCTCACAAACAGACAAGAAACTGCAGATGGGGGACAAAGTCTCCCAAGAGGGCCCCTCCCGAGAACTCAATCTAAAATGCAATGAGATGGGTAGATTACAGTCATTTCATAAAACAACCCTCTAGAATGGCAAAGCAGAGATTCCACGTATCATCGGGTAGAGATGTACTTTTTCAAAAATAGTCATCTACATCGCCTACCACTGCATCCCAGTAAAAGGACAGCTAACACAGCAGACTGAGGATAACAAGGGATGGGAAGCGTGTGAAGGATACAGGGAACTCCTGCACACTGCTGGTAGGGATGTGTATCGGTATAGCTATTTCAGAAAGCAGTACAGAAGCTCACCAAAAATTAAAATAGAAGTATCAGATCATTAAGCCTTCTCGCTGTCAGGTACACAGCAAACGAAATCAAATCCATATGCCAAAAGGAATTCTTGACTCTCACATTTACTGCAGCACTATTCAGAATAGTTAACTCATGGGAACAGTATCCATCAGCAGATGTGCAGATGAAAAAATGGGGTTCACCTATGTGATGTGCTATTATTTGCTGATAAGACATAAGGAAATCCTGTCGTCAGCGAAAATGTGGATGGAACTGGAGATCACTGCGTTAAGTCAAATAAGCCAGGAGACAAAAGGTGAGTACCACATACTCTCATTTAAATACAGAACATAACAAAGTTTAAGTTTATCTTATAGAAGTTGTGAGTTGAATATTGCTCACCAGAGATTGGGAAGTTTCGAGGGGAGGGAAAGAAGGGAAGGGAACATTCAGTGAATACTAGAATAGCATTTGCTTAAAATTCATATGCTCTAATCAACCAATGATCAAAATGACTATTTCTTATATGAAATACTCTTAGCTGTTATCAGACTGCTATATCATTTCAGACCAGTTATGGGAGATAGGACATGAACTTGACTCTGATTCATTCACAAGTTCAGTACATCAAAAGTCACTAGTGGACTTAGACCTTATAACCATAACCTTTCAGCGGAGTTATATCAGGCAAGAAGGATCTGGTCTACCCTTTCAGAGTTCTTCAATAGAGACAGAAGGGTGAAGAGACTCCAGCCTCAGTGTTAGTGAACAAACACACAGATAAGTAAATGTAATGTATATAGCATATAGATACAGTGTGGCATACTATTCAATTCTTAAAGAGGAGAAGGTGGGCGAATCTGAAG
The DNA here is from genome assembly GCA_026225945.1 of Cricetomys ansorgei. Lineage (NCBI taxonomy): Eukaryota > Metazoa > Chordata > Mammalia > Rodentia > Nesomyidae > Cricetomys > Cricetomys ansorgei. The sequence goes on from JAMJFZ010000558.1 coordinate 3,442,270, forward strand.
ACTGTTATGCTACTGAAATACCAGTCACAGAAGATCAAGTGCTAAGTGACCTTACATAACCTTACATAGATATGAAGGCTCATAAAGCTGCTCTCAGAGAAGAGAGCTGAGCAATACATCATCCCATAGACTCTGCTTGCATTAGAATATTCTACTCAAGACCAGAATATGCATTATTTTGAGAGCTCATAAACCTTAATCATGTACTATATTTTCATTCATAAAACGCAGGAATTCTTACAAACCAAGGCAAACTTTTAGGCAACTTTTAAATAATTTAAACCATACGGTGCAGATCCCCTGACTAAGAAGGACTAAGCTAGAAACCAATAGCAGCAACAACAGCAAAATCTGCAAACTCTGAGGACTCAAACAGTGCCTCTTCTCAGCCAGGAATCAGATACAGTCTGTGCCTGTAGTTCTAGCTACACAGGAGGCTAAGCTGGGTGGTAACCTGAGCTCATAAATTCAAGACCTGCCTCTGCTTTCCCAAGTACTGGGATCACAGACATGTACTACCATTTATGGCTGTAACCTCCACTCATGGCAAAATCTCATTACACTGGAAACAGAGAGGGGTGTCTTAGACATCCATACACAGCATGTACAGAAGTCCCAAGACACTCAATAGGTGCCAGAATCCATCGGTGTTCAAATTCCTTACATACAACAGCATAATATTCTTATTTAATGGACACAAATCCTCCCACACATTCCTTAAGCTCTATCTAAGTTACCAACTATACAACATAATGTTTTGTAAAGAGTTATTCTATTTTTTCTCAGAGTGATAAGGAAAAAGGAATGTGTACATATGTTCAGTACAGAAGCAATTTTTAAACATTTTCAATTTCTAGAAGGGTTGACAGATACAGAGGGATGACAACAACAACAATACACACACACACACACACACACACACACACACACAACAACTGGCATTGCACTTACTAGTGCCCGAATGGTGTCCACTTAAGTTTGGGAACAGGGCAAAGATATCACCTCAGCACTTTTATTTAACACAATACTAGAAATTGCAGCAATTGTATTAAGACAAGAGCAACAGAGGTGTGGAGGTTGGAACAAAAGAAAATGGTCTCTGTTCTACAGATGATATAATAATCATGTCTAGCATTGAAAGTAAATATCAAAGGATCTGTACATTTTATCACTAAGAAGCAAGCTCAGAAAGGTTACACAGTAACAGCACTGAGGTTGCATTTGGTTTTCAGTCATTTGACTGCCAGTGAGTACTGACTACAAAGAAATGGAAACATAAATTTGAAATGCAATGTCATTTATACTTGTTCCAGATAAAAAATCAATAGGTAAGACATGAGCAAGATCTGTATCATCAAACTCATAAATGTTGCCAGAAGACATCAAGGAAGACCTAAAGACCTAGATGCGTCATGGTCGTGACTTGGAAGAACTGATATAGTAGAGATGTCAACTTACTTTAAGTTCGCCCACGGACAACCAAGACTAAGCTCAATTTATAAAACAGTATAGCATATGCCTTGATTACATATTTTAAAACGATCTTGTAGATTTTTAGAAATAAGGGAAAATATAAAGAACATAAATTTGGAACTATCCAACAATAATTTTTTAGATGGACAAACTAATCAATGATATATGTAAGCAAGAAAAGCAAATATAGACAAATTGACTGCATAAAACAAGAAAGCCGTAACAGAGCCAAAAAATGTAAAACCATATTGGCAACGCACCTACCAGACATGTGATTAACATCCAGAACACATAAAAACTACACCTTAACAAAATTCTAATTTTTTTTTGAAACAGGGTTTCTGTGTTATAACTCTGTCCTAGAACTCACTGTGTGGACCAGGCCGGCCTCAAACTCACAGAGATCTGCCTGCCTCTGCCTCCCAAATGCTGGGATTAAAGGACTGCACCACCACCACCTGGCTAATAATGCCTTTTAAAATGGTCAAATAACTAATCCTATGATTAAATGGATGACTTTAATCAACATGTCTCCAACAATGATGTATACAATAAGCATATGAAAAGATAGATGCTCAGCCTCACTAATCATCTGAGAAATGCAATCCAGACCATGGCGGAACACCTCACAAACACACCAAAACAGGAGGAACCGGCAAGGGAACGGTAACTTGACCATGTGTGTGCTGCTGTTGATATGGTGAAATGCTGAAACCACTGTATAAAAATCATCATGGACATTCCTTAACGTATGCAAAATAGAACCACCGTATGAGCCAGGCATCCTGTGTGTGAGTCAATTCAAGAAGAGCAGAAACAGAGCCTTGAAGAGATACTTGATTCCCATGTCCATGGAAGCACTACTCACTATAACCATGAAGTGGAAGCAACACAAATGTCATGAATGAGCCAACAGAGAAACAAAATGTGATGCGTCCATACAGTGTGCTGTTACTCAGCCTTCAAAGGGAATTCTGCCGTGTGCTACAACACAAAGCATCTCGAGAATACTGTGCTGAGATAAACAGTTACAAAAGACAGACACTGTACGACTCCATCCATACGAAGTATCTAATATGCTAAAGCCACAGAAACAGAAAACAGAATGTTGGCTCCCTGAGGCTAGGACTGAGGGGAAAGGACAGGTGAGCTGCTAATCGGGCATAGAATTTCAGATTTAAAGAGGACAGAGTTCTGTAGGTCTGACTCACAAGGGTGTGAGTATACTCCACACTCCAGAGTGTGTACCAGAAGTTAAGGTTGTAGAACTTCATGTTATGTATTCTTACCACACTCCATAACTTCTTTAAAAATAAATCAACAGTACAAAATCATGACTGTCAGAAGAAAGAAGCACTTACTGACATGCATACAAGATGTTTGAAATCACCCAAATAATTACACCAACAGCTATTTTTAAACAAGTCTAAGAGAAAAGGTTGCAACAGTAGCCCCACATGATCAAAATGGGATACTTTCCCATACCCACAGCCAAGGCCTGAAGTCTTAGCTAGAACCAACACTTACATACTACGTTTTTGCATGTATGTGCTATGTGTGTGGTAGTTGCATTTATAAACTAGACACAGAAAGAAATCTACAGTGGTGACCAATAGTAAAAGAGAACCCAACAATTTAATCTGTAAACTTTATGTAGATTGCTTGGCCGTGCCTCGTTGTACCATGATGACCTCTGGTGACCTTTGCCCCTGCCTTTTTTTTTTGTTGTTGTTGTTGTTTGTTTGTTTGTTTTGTTTTTCTTATTGAGAGTTTTCCCTTTTCTCTTAGGAAAAGAATTTTGCTTCTCCTTTTTGCCATGTCTAAGTCCCCACAGTTTGGAACCATGCTACTGAGAATCGTGCGCAATTTAAAACCTATGAACTATTATTTCAGGAACTTCCCATTTAATATTTTTGGAGCATGGTTGGCCATTTGTAAACGAAACCATTGCAGATGACATTATAATGAGCAGAGGCTACGGAAATAACAGAAAACATTGCGCCCACAAGATGTACATTTAGGTAAGAAAAGAAAAAAAAAACCACGTCTGCATCATTAGCTAACTTCACTTAGAGATCCAAATCTCTATATTCATTGGTATTGAGTACACTTTTTTTGTGTTTCAGAGATGTTATATTTTTAATTGCATGTGTATGTGTATGTCTGTGCGTAGGTTTGTGCGTCTAAGTGCAGGTGTCCACAGAAGGGAGAAGAACAAGTTAGGTCCTCTAGATGCTGGGGTTACAGGCAATTGTGAGCTGCCTCATAACAGTGCCAGGAACCAAATTTGAGTCCTCTGGAAAAGCAGTACAATGTCCTAACCATTGACCCATCTCTCCAGATCCACATGCATGTTCTTATTACCAGTAGAAACTGTTTTTAAATCTTCATGCATCCTTACCTGTGCTAGAAACAACATTCACAAGTGCATTTTTAATGTACAATATGGAAACATATGCCATACTTTAAAAATGAAGAGCACATGCTATGCTTAATACTGAATCAGGGATGAAAATATCTCGAGACTCACACCCCAAGCAAACATTTTAAAAAGAAAACGCCTCTCAACACATATGTCTTAGTAACTGTCTCATTATACCAAAAATACTGGTTTTAGACAAGTGAAGAGGATTTTGCACAGATATAGAGTCTGACATTTTGTTATTTTTAAAGCAGTTTATATATTGTTTGTATGTGTGCACATGTGCCCTGTCTCAGGAAGGAAGCACGTGTGCATGGCACACATGGAGCAATCAGAGGAACCCTTATAAAGTAAATTCTCTACTTCCACTTTTACACTGGTTCCAGAGTTCAAACTCGGGTACCCAGGCTTTTGTAGCAGGCCCTGTGTACCTGCTGAGCCCGGATGTCTCTGGCCCAGTCTTGTTGATTTTGGGAAGCGATGATCCTTCCCTTAGAACTTCCCTTAATACTTAAGATGTTTGTTTTCTTTTAACTTAACTCTGTCAAGTTCTAGGAATGATTATATTTTCCAAAATTAATGGGTTGAAATGTGTACCTATTGACCAATAGGTATTCAGAAAGTTAAGTTTTTCTCAACTTCCCTAAAGGAAGTAAAAACTAAAAAACTATTTAAAAAAAAAAAAAAGAAAAGAAAAGAAAAAGCCGTCCTCTTAATTTCATACAGAAGTGCCAGCAGCAGGTGCCAAAATGTGTATGTAACAGGAACAGCTATTGGCCAATTGCTAATCTCACTCTGTATGCTAATGTTTGCCTGTTTTGTTTCTCTTTCGTTCTATTTTTCACATTGTTAAAACGAGCAAAATAATACCCGCCAACCACAGGATTCTAGATATTATAAATGCTATGTCACTCAAGACTATTTCTTGAATGTGACCAAACCTAAAACTAAATGAAAATGCTCACAGATGGCTCATGAATATTAAACCTACTGACTACACGGGCTCAGTCTCCACCTGAGCCCTTTCCAGAACTACCCCATAGCCGTTCGTCAGCTGCAGACCCTGCCAGTCACAGACTGGGAATCTGGCTAGCGGCTTTGCTTCTCCAGTTTTCACTCCAAATGTTACACGTGGCTATATAGTTATCTGATAAGTCCCTTCAAAAAGTAGACTTTTAATTATGACAGAATTACGCATCAAGATGTTTCCAGGAAATGATGTGACTCAAACCCACAGTTTCTTTTCTCACCGATATCCCGTATTTAAAATATAATAGGGCTTTGCCGATTAAAACGAATCCTACATGCAGTTCAAGTAGGGTTGCACTTACAAAAGAAAGACAGCGCTGCCTTTAATGCGATGCCTATGCATGTCTGCCATCCATGGGATCACCTCCAGCCACGGAATGATCTAGAAGACGCTGCCTGGATGCTGCTTCTTCATCTTCTAAAGCTTCAAATGTCCAGCTTACTTTAAAAGACAGCTTCACTGCCGAACACTAATGAGGAGGGAGAAACTTTTAGGACAAAAATAAATGTTAAAAAGAAGCCAGGCTATTTCCATCTTGTCGAATTAGCTGTGGTAGCAGCTCACACTTCTAAAGCAGTGGGTAGGAGAGCTAGAAAGTGTTCAAAAATGATCCTTTGTCAAATATAATGTTCCATTCCACATGGCTCGGCAGAGGGACAAAAATAACACAGGTTTGGAAGCCCTGGTGTCACAACAATTTAGAAACAGCAGCTATTATGGACAGTTTTGCATGCCGAGATGTCATTAATTTCAGAAAGGAAATAAAAAAGCAATCCCAGAGATTTCTGGACCATCCTGACATAAGGTACAGTGAGTTCTTGACCACAGAATCCTAAGACCTAAAAAACATCAACCAACCAGGTGTTTCCAAGTAAAAGATGTGGGGGAAACAAGAGACAAGTTAACTTATCCCCCACGCCTCAGAGCCTGAATGAGCCCTACCTTAGCTTTGTCGCCAACAGTATACACTAAGGAGAGACATATGGTCAGAGCTAAATGTCAAATGGAAAATAAAGGCCAACGGGGAATAAATCATTAAACCTAAACTTTCTACTTTTAACTCCAGGGAGACTGTTCTCTCAGCCCACTTTGCTTTTGACAAATAATCTCTGAGTGAAATGGAAATGGATTTACAAGCTTCTCAGAACTTAAGCAAACTTTTTGATAATAGGTTCCAACTAAGCAGGAGACCATTCAGCCTAAAATGTTCAAGTCCTTGAAAACACAGCTTCCATCAGAAATCATCTCTCAGGACCTGCAAGAAGGGTCAAGTTTCTCTGACCCGCATCAGAGAAACACAATGCAAGTCTTTAGTTTTCATTGCTTCAAGACCCATGCATTTTAGAATGAGCTTTGGCTCCTAATTGTGTCCATGTCCCTCGGCTCCCCTTCCACCAGCATCCAGAGATACTTCGTGGTCAATCACCTCGGTGAAGTCTCAGTCTCATGACCCGATGGAAGTGGATCCCACAGGAAGCTCAGCTAAGAACTCTGGGGAATACATCAAGAGCCCAAGTAACACACCTTTTCAACACTGGGCTCCCATCTTATTCTTAATGGGGAGGAAATGTTATGTCTTTGCGACACGTAAGGGAAACTGAGGCCCAATCTCCTCCATAAGGGATTCTTTTCCTCTGGTGAGAGAATGAAGTAAGAATCTAAGTGCTGGAAAGGTAACACTAAGAATGTTAAGCATCTCATGGCCCCTACTCTTCTCAAAGGCCATCTGTGGCAAACGTAAACCCAAGAGTAAACGGGAGTCCTCGAAGCCCATCAGATGTACTTCCTATGTACCCTTGTTCACACACGTTTTCTACTTTCAGAGCAGTAATAGTCTACTTCTGCCTATTCATCCATTTCGACTCTGAGGTTTGCGATATGCCTCACCGAGGTTTAGAATATAAATAACAAACAAGATGACCTGCTACAAATCAACTTAAGACCACTCACAGAACCCTGCTTCTCCTGCAGTTTTGTCTGAACAACAAATATAAATCTGTGTCTCTACATTGTGTCCTTACTTAGGCAATGGGTTTTAGTCTATCAATATCCCCATTAGCCAAAAAAAGAACTCTCCAAAGCAAACGGTCCAGGGCTGTAGAAGTAATGGGTAAATGGCTGTGCTCTCATATCCATCAAACACTCTGCCAGGACTTAGAAATAAACACCATCTGTACATTAGCAACCTGACACCCAAGACATCAGCGAGAGTTGCATATCTTAAGAGAAAATCCATAAATCGTAGATGAAAGCAAGTCAAAGGACCCATCCCAGAGGAAAAAGAAAGACCTGGTGTCCATTATCTTTGCAGAAGGAGCATACACGGTCAATATGATTGTTGACTCTGAAAGGCAGGGCATCAATTAACAAATCCATTTCCCACATCTCCATCTTACTACAACACGTGTGTGTGTGTTTTAATAAGAGAAGCAGCACCAAGAATAAGTGCCTGTTCGTATCCTATCACTGACTTGGACGGTCTCTGTATTTTATCTGTATCTCCTTAACCTGCTATGCCAAGTCACAAAGTTGTAACAAGTCAAAGCACTACCTGAGCCTGAGTTTACCTGTCACCTCACTGTGCATGATTCAGCCTCTCATGCCATGAACGAGGCGACTGTTCTTCTTTCAAATGCTACCAAAGAATGAATAATGATTTCCAGATTTCTTACTGTGGTGCTATTTGATTCTCCCAAGATTTGAGCATTCATCAGACATCACTATATACATACAAACCCTGCTAGCCATCTCTGGTTAGGACCCAGCTCTCCCATGAGCTGTTGTCTAAATGCACCTTTTTCCTAGACGCTAAAGAAATAAATTATTCCTCACATGATCACCCTAATGTGTGCAGGGCAATGTGCAGAAAGTTTACAGGTTGCTGCTGCTGATGTTAGAGATTACACCTGAGAAAATTAATATTATACGCAGCATCTAATAGTACATCCTTGGACCCAATGCCGACTGATACAGTTGATGCTCCGTGAATTTTGGAGTGAGGGAGATCTGGATTCAAACTCCTGTTCTGTGACCTTGAGATTGTAATTTAAAATCTCTGCTCCCCACTTTACTCAAATGGCTCTGGGTTGATGTGATGATTTAACTCATCACACACACACACACACACACACAAATTAAGTGCCCCAAATCTGAAGATATTATTCATGATTTCTAAAATCTTTTTTTTTTTTTTTTTAATATGGATCAGTAGTCAAACCCGAGCTTCAGAAAATGTTCACAGTTTGGGGGGATGTTTTGATATCAAATAAAGTAGATGTATAGTAAGATGAAAATTAGAGAATAGGGATTTGTGGGAAATGACATCTCACTGACACACTTTCAAGAACGCACAGCACGCTCAGCTCAAGGAGGTTAACACTAGGATGCGGACACATAACATTGTGACTCCTCACCCTGCAGGAACAGGTCTAGAAACTGAAGTGAAACCCCACAACTGACCGGGTCCAGTCCCCTCCCCCTCCCGCCCGAACCTCTGGGTACCAATGGAGCTGAATCATGAGGCTGGCGGCAGCGCCCTCCTCTCCGCTTCCACCCGGGCCTGCCTCCAGGACAGGGACCGGAGGGAATGGGCACGGCGACCTGGGGTGTGGCGAGCCGGAGCCCCGCAAGGGCAGGTACTCACTGCTGCAGCACCCCTCTGGGTGGCTCCAGTGGCCGGTCCTTCAGTGGCCCACACTCCCCGCCCGCGGCTGGCGGCTCCCGGGTCGGCCCAGCGCTGGTGGTCCTGAGATCCCCTCAACTTGCCCACCGCCAGGGACACCCACAGCTCAGAGCGCAGAAGCTCGACCCAACCCAGAGCAGCTGGAGCAGCTGTCGTACCCAAGGGGTGGTGGCGAACGACGGGCCAGACCATTCGCCGGCTGCGCCCAGGGGTGCGCGTCCTGCAGGGAGGCGCGAGCACCAGCACCCTGCGAGGGCCGGGATGGGTGGCGGGCACGGAGGAGGAGGAGGAACGTCTGCCCGCGGAGCTGCGGAAGAACTAGGGACTGCCTGGGCCCGCGGCTTCTCCTCCGGTTGTGCGGAAGGCTGAGCTGGCTTTTCGGGGCACCCCTCGGCCCGCCTTGTCCTTGGTCCCGCTCAGGGAGCTTTCAGAACGCCGCTAACAGAGGACCTAGCAACGCGAACTCCAGGGTGGCGTCCCCTCCTAAGGGAATGAGAAGGGCGCTGGTCTGACACCTATCTGGGCCACCTCCCTCTTCACCTTGCAGCCTGGACCGCCGAGTCCCCGGTCCACGTGTCACAAATAGAGGGGGTACTTGGGTCTCTCGGGAAAGGTCTCTTCTGGTCCTCATCTGAGCATCCTTGGTTAGCGGAGATTAAGAGGGTACCAAAATCCGACTTGAAAGTTAAACAATAAAATCAATTGATTGCCCTCCCTGAAGGTGGTTTGTATGTCTAAGGGGGTTCAAGAGAGTGTTGAGTCGGCTAACAAATGCTCGACATGGCAGCTGGGAAATGTAGATTCAAGAGATGGACCCTTTGAACAGATCTATGGAAGATTCTAGAAAAGATTCAAGAATAGTTGTGGTTTCTCGTTCGTGATTTAGAGGTCACTGTCTTGGCAAGTGGGAAATAATCATGTCTTTACATGAAATGAATATCACAGGCCTGGGGAGAGTTCAACATGAAATGTCTTGACTTTAATGGTTTCTGTCCCTGTCCCAGTCAGACTCATACATGTTCCCTGAAGATCAAACAGCTATTTTCCTTTCCTTCTAGAAAGAAACTGACAGTTAACCTATAAAATATGGGGTGTTCAATGTAGCCCAAATAAAATGAAATTTCACAACTTAAAGTTATTGTTTCTGGGTTAAAATATTGTCCTCTTGAATAAGCCGACATAATTTGAGCATTTACAATGAGCATTACAGAGAAAGTGTTTTCAATTCTACCCGTCTCGGCTTCCCTACCCATCCTGTTGAGACCTCTGGAGATGCTCCGGGTTTTTAAAGAGTGAAAGCTGAACTCAGGTTGGCTGAGCTGGCCTCATGTTTAGTTTCATGGTGGCAGAGCAGACACTGACATCTGGACTTAATACTCTGGGGAAAGATGGACTGTACGCCTCATCAAGGCTATCACCTGGATGTGGGTGTGAGTTTTACCTTTGTGAACACTGGGTCTCATGGAGGAGAGGGATAGTTAGGTATCTAAGATGGACAGCATCCTGCCATGGAAAAGGGGACCAGAAAGGAAAGGATGAATTTTTCCCAGAAGTAGTGTGGGCACTGGGGTCAAAAGCTCAATGGAGCACTCTGTGAGTGAGGAGTCGTTCTCACTGCCCATTGGCTGTCCAGTCTTGCAGAATCATTTATGCTTTGCCTACACCTCTCCCTACACTTAAACCAGGTCACCGTCATTCCAACCTCAAGTATGAATAAGAATTTTAAAATAAGCCCACTCTAGTATTTCTCGTGAGCCTTACCATAATTAAAAAATGAAATGAAATAAACGAGCAGGGTCACTACCAACTTTGAAGCTCAAGACAGAACTTAAAGGAATCAGGAACAGATGTCACTGGTCTCCATGTTGCATGCTATTGCGATGTGTAAACCGATGTTAAATGTCCACACATCAGCACCAGCACAACAGACATCCCTAGAGCACCACGTTGCTGGGGAACCCAGATTCCCAGGTCCCTAGAGAAGCCAACAGCTTCGACAAAACAGGGCGCATAGCCTCGTCCTCAGATAGGTGCAGCTCTCTCCATGCACAGTTGTTCCCCTTTCAAAGGTGGCAACAAGAGGATAGACAGGAATTGAAGAGATGGCTAATGATAGAAATAGATATTTAAAAGGAGGTGATGCCTATGATGTCCTGGAGACCTAGTGGTCTGTCATCTGCAGCCACCTATTTGCAAGTCGATGTTCTCAGTGGAGGTGGCCTTGGGAAGTTGTCAAAGTGAATGGGGGGATGTCACAGAGCCTGCACCCTCTGTTCTCCTTCTGTGTCTCGAAATGCTTTTCAAGCCTATGCAGGACAGAGCAGGACCGTAAAGGAAGAAATCATTTTCCATAAGGACTATGTGAGGTTCCAGTCTATGGACTTCTTCTCCTGTTAGGATTCTGCAACAAGCAGAGTCCACAGCAGGGCTCTGTGCTGGAGAGCTCTGCCCCCTACCTCTGACCACAGACATAGCCCACGCCCAGGGCTCCCTCTGAGGGGTTCTGCCCCACCACAGTCTACAGCGTGGGACTCCCACTTCTATGAAGAGCTCTGACATGCGTTCCACATTCATCTATGATCAGCCTCCACAGCCCTGTGAAGGAAGCTCTGCCTTAGCTCCGCCTCCTCGCCAGGCCCAACCCCCAGCTGGCTAACTGCCAAACAGAAGGAGGACCTGATTGAGGACTGCACTCCTGGATGACCACCCCCAGGATGGAACCTCATGGCCATCTGCACTCCTGACTGACCCCCTCCTCTTCCAAGATGGACCCTCACAGCCATCTGTGTTTCTTCCAGGAAGCAAAGTTGACTTTACCAACAAACCTAGCCTCTCCCAGTGTCCAACTGCTATTCAAGACTAATGCTTGCCTCCCTTGCCACCCTGCTGGGAACTCTGGGGACCCAGCCACTATTCCTTGTGCCCACTAGGAACCCCAAATGGTGTCAAAGACCACTGAGGAGCCAGCATATTTCCCTTTTTGGGGAGTCTAGCTCTGCAAGGCTGGGGAGCTCTGGGAGCTTGAAACCCCTCATAAGAAAGCTCCCCCCCGGGACTATCAGGGACCCCACTCCCATCTGGCTGAGGGGTTCCCCAACCTGATGGGTACAGCACCAAAGGGGTCCAAACAAACACAAATGACCCTGAGCTGGGGGTCCCCAACCCTCTCTGGACTGAGAATTCCACCAATCACAGGCCAAAGAAACTCCACCAATTGCAGGCCATGTTGATAGCTCCACCCCCTCCAGAACCCTTTAAAAAGGACTGAGCAACCCTCAGTTTTCGCTGTTTTTCTTCGGAGCGGAAGCAGTCACTGGCCTTCTGATATCATCGGACAGAAGAAAGAAGACCAGCTCACTTGGGATAATTCCCTATAGCGCTGGATCAGATGAAGGAAGAACAGTTCGCCTGGGATATTTCCCTACAGAGCTGCAACACTGGCAACACCTAGCCAGAAGCTCCTCGATCCTGTTGGGGTACTCTTCCTTCAGGACTGCATCATCTCCAGGAGGCGAGGTGAAGGTGAAGCAGAGGCAAAGCAGAGCTGGACACCTCACCTCAGCTCTGCTGGGCTGAGCAACTCATCAGTCCTGTTGGGATATTCTCCCTTCAGGACTGCACCACCTCTACAGGGAGGTTTCTCCCTTGGGTGTTTTATGGTCCCCTGACCATCACAAAAGAGCTTCCCTTCTCCATCTATCTTCTATCTCTATTCTATCTCTTTCCATCAATAAACAGTAAAGCAATAAACAATAAAAAAACCTTCTCAACACTCTGAGCCTGGTAACAAAGTGCAGGACGGAGGTGGGGAAAAGAAAAGATTTTCTGTGATGAATGAAGCCTGGTTTAGAGGAAGGATAGTTAATTACCCAAGGTTGCTTTTAAACTTTACTTACATGCTGGTTACTAAGGCAAATTTATCTCTATTCGCAAACAAGCATGACCTGGAAATATTAAAAAATATTGCCTTAAAGTGATACTAATAAAGATGAAGGTAGCACTTGATGCCTTTGACAAAAATAAATCATGGTGAGCCGCAGGGTGAAGGTTGACAAGAGCACGTTCATTGGCTTTCTAATGTATGTTAGTGTAAGCAGGGGAATGGCATTCGTGTTATCCCAAATACTCTTGCAGAGGGTGCTAATTGTGGAGCTTCTCTTAGTAAATGATTAGTATATCTCAGGTAAATATCACCGCTGCTTCCATTATGTAGGTGAAAAGAACCACAAGCTAAAATGGCAAATCTAGGAAGCAAAGCTGGCTTCAAACCTGAGCCAATGCATGGCGTCGCCCCTGACATACCGCTGTGTACAATCCACACGGAGAGCCAGTCATGAATTGCCCGCCTGTCTGCAGTAGGAAGTCTATGTCATACTTACGTGCCTGTTTTTGGTTTCTTGACAGTCTTGCTGTGAATCCCGGGCTGCCCTGGAATGTCTGACCCTCCTGCTTCAGACTACCAATTGCTCGGAATATAGGTTTACACCAAAAATGCCAGTCGTACTTAGATTTACGCCTATTTCCAATGCTAATTTCTGAAAGAAAATGAGTCATTTCTCACAGATGAGGTTTAGATGATACCCCTCTCCAGGGAAACACTATATTTCTGTGCTCAGAATCTTAAATGAGTGATCACTGAAGAATATATTTAGCCAGGAATTTCTAAAGGGGTTGTTGCAATCTGTTTCAGGAACTCAGGTCGAAATCTGGAATCAATATTTCATGATGCTCCGTGGGTGATTCTAGTACACAAACCTGTACAGGAACACTTGGAATTCTTATGTTAAGAAAAGCTTTTTGGTTGAACTAACTAGTCGCTAGAGGTTCGTGTTCCCACCCAGCTGTGGTGTAGAGTTGTTTATGAGTTGGAATTGGAATACTTGATGCAGGTGGCTTTAATTTGGTTGGGTGCAGTCCTTCTGGCACCTGTAGCCTGTCTTTGGGGTTGCGTGCTGCATAGGTTTATGGGAATTTTTGGCTTAGGGCATAAAAGATCTGAAGCCCCAAGAGTTGGGGTGGTCTTGGTTGGTGGTTTGTTGGTTGGGTTGCTGTCATTAGTGTGAGAACAAAGGTTGGAGAGATTCAAGCTCAGGACAGCCTAAAAAGAGGCAGATTTCTACCTCTCTCTCTTTCTGTAGTAAGGCTACTTGTAAAAATGGTAAAGACTTCTGTCTTTCCTTTCTCCTTCCCTAAATTGAGAGTAAAAGATTGTAGCGTACTGCTTTACCAAACTGTGCAGAATAATAATACTGAAGGGTTTCTCCCCATCCCATCTCTTTCTGTCCTCTCTTTCTTCCCCTCCCTCTCCCTTTCCCCATCTCTGACTCCTTCTTCCCTCCCTTCCCTCTCAGCCCTTCTCTCCAGTCTTCTGGACTTAATTCCCTAACCCCCACCATTTGCTGAGCAGGGAATATGAAACAGTTATTTTTGAACCTACTATATATAAAATCCCCAGGAGTGTACAGGACTGTACCTATTATTCTCAGAACATCTTTTAGTGTTCTTCTCAACATTTTTACTGCACTTATTTATGTGTGCATGCCACATCACCAAAATGAAGGTCAGAGGACAACTTTAAGGAGTGGTTCTCTCCTAACACGTGGTCCCAGGTGTTAAGGTCAGGTCAGCAGGCTTGGTGGCAAATGCCTTTACCCACTGAGCCATCCCACCAAACCTATTATACGGTGCTTTGTGTAAAAGAAAAATAGTGTTTAAAACTGCATTATAGTTGTGTATAATTTCTGGAGACTTGACATGTTTATAACAATGTCCTTTCTAACCGAGAAGATGATAGGTTTCTGTAGTTCTCATACTGTGTCCTGTACCTTTCTTAACAAATTCCCCTGCCATAGTCTCAGCCATGCTCTTTGCCTGTTTGGCATCTACACTAGGAATAAAACAGACCTGCCTTTCCGATTGCTCTCATTGTTTTCTTGGACTGTGGTGTTCTTATTCTGACTTCATAAAACTACCCAAGGAGCACTCCTATTTCTAACCCTATAATAATTTAATAACATTGGACTCATCTATTTTAATAGGTTGGAAATTCAGTACTGAATTCAACTGACTTCAGGCTTTTCCAACACCAGCTGGCTAATCACGTCTCCAGTCTCTTTTATGATAGTTGATCCAATTCAGATATTTTTTTGCTCCTTATGTCTCTGTTGCAGTATTACAACATTTTTATAAGATTTTTTCTCCACTCTGCTGTTTTTATTGCATTCATTGTTTTGGAAGAATTCGATTTCCAAACATCTTTAGATTACTATTTCTTTTTAAATTTTCATTTCACTTCATTGTGTGTTTCTTAATTTTCAATTGGGCGAGATTTTACCTTGTAAAAGGTGTCATTTTTTGAGTGTTTCTTTCTTATTAGGTGCATGTTTTTATGAATTATTGAGATATGAAATGTATTTATCCATATATTTACATGCTCTGTTGAAGAAAGGAAATACTCTCTATGAATATGTTCTATGGTGTGAATGCTTTATAAATTCATATGTTAAAACCTAATGGCCGATGTTCTGGTGTCACAGTGTTGAGAATGAAGCAGGCAATTATGAGGATCTTTCATTAATGGGAAGAGTGCCCCAAATCAGAGTCCCCAGAGAGCTGCCTGTCTACATAGGGGGTTCCAGGCTAAGCAGGAGACTTTGCTTTATGCTTGGACGTATCTATTAGACATGGACCTTGGACTAATATCCACATTTCAGTATAGACTTTCTCCCTTAATTATTTTCCTGCAATTGGACATGGTCAGCCATGTTTCCATTTCCAAAAAGACACATTGATTCTGTTCTTGGTAATTTATCATCTCTATCCCCCTCAGCAGCACTAGTGGCCCTCTGAGCTGTAGATGGGCCATTTTCCTATACCAGCTCATTGGGTGTCTTAGGGTTTCTATGGCTGTAGTAAAACACCATGGCCAAAAGCACCTTGGAGGAGGAAGGGGTTGATTTCAGCTTACAGCTCTCAGGTCATGTGTATCATCGAGAGAAGCCAGGGCAGGAGCTCAAGGCAGAAACCTGGAGGCAGGATCTGAAGCAAAAGCCCCATGGAGGAACTCTGATTACTGCCTTGTTCCTATTGGCTTACTCAACCTGCTTTCTTATACAATCCAGGACCACCTGCCTAGGGGTGGCTCTGCCAACAATGGACTGAACCCTCCCACATCAATCGTTTATCAAAAAAACAAAACAAAACATCCCCACAGGCCTGCATACAGACAGATCCTATGGAAGCTTTTTTCTCACTTGATGTTTTGTCATTTCAGATGACTCTAGCTTGTATCAAGTTGACGAAAAAAGAAAGAATGAGAGAAATAAAGAAAGGAAGAAAGAAAGAAAGAAAGAAAGAAAGAAAGAAAGAAAGAAAGAAAGAAAGAAAGAAAGAAAGAAAGAAAAAGAACTATCCAGCACATCAGTGCTCATCCAGAATTATAGGAGTCCCACAGACAGGGAAAGATGAAGCTTTCTGTAAAATCAGAGGCCTCTGGTTTGAAGCATAGCCTCCAGATCCCATCATAGTTCCCTAAGGAAACCCCCCTGCTCACAGATCCCCGGATACTCTCACACCCTTGGAAACAGGAAGATTAGCTTCCTGCAGAGTTCTTTCTTGGCCTTGTGAGGGCAAGAATACCAGAGCCAACATTGTCTTCTGTCCAGAAACCCAGAGATCTCCAACCACCCAACAGTCCCAGGGTCTGCCTGTTCTAGTTAATTCTGTAATGATGTCCGTTGTCTGTTGCTTGGGAGTGAGAGAGTTGTGCGAGTTTCCCTCTTCTTCAACCACAACAGAGCTGGAGACTGGTTTTCCCCAGCCACCCGTAGAGAGTCTTACAGGGTAAATACGAAGCGCTGAGGATGCAGGAAAACCACAGCTGGGTTTGCACCAACATATATCATAGTCTCCCTTAGGCCGGATCACTTTTTGTAACTCCGATTAACTTTTATTTGAATCTCTCCCTCTGTCAGGGAAAGTTAGTCTCAATGAATTCAACATCTTCTCACATCTTCCTGGGAACTGAGTCATGGTTCTAGAGTTTTTACTTGATGCTAAAATGTTGGTGTTAGGGAAGTAGTGGATCTGAGTCATTTATCCATTTTGGAACCTGTATAGAGCCAGGCTACCTGTGGTCACTGTCACTGCATGTCCCAACACCTAGTTTCATGTTATAAAAAGTGTCCATAAAGGACAATGAAGCTAGGTTGTCCCACTCAGACCAGGCTATTCGGGCTTTGACGACTCGTTAGAGCTTATTCAGAAGAACTAATATATACCCAAATATATCTGAATGAGGGACTGAGGAGTCTCATGATTAAAACTAACCCATCATAATAAAGAAAAGTCAGGCACAGCTTGATTCAATAACCATCCCATTCTTCCAGAAGACAAGTAATTTGGGTATATTGTTATGCTTTTATTTTACTAATTTTTATGCTTGGGGGTAAAGCCTCAGGGCCTTGTACTCGGTACTGAGCCAAACCCCAGCCCTAGCTCGCTATCTTCTCCTAACACTGTCTATTGGCCCAGATCCTAGGAAACTGAGTAAGAAATAAAATGGTAATATTTAGGACATCTCTGACAAAGATGAGCAAGTCATGCTGTCTAACTTGGGGGTTCTCTCTGCTCAGTTGTCTTTTGGATTCTGCTAGACCCATTTGAAGGCCAGCATTTCAGCAGCAGCAGCAGCGCTGGCATCACCCAGAGCCTGGCTGGCAGGAATCTTTGTTTCCCTGGACTCTCAGTCAGAGAAGGATGCAGTGTGCTTACCAAGCATCTGATGTAAGAAAGTCCTTCCCAGCCCCACTCCACTCCCTGTGCAGTGGGAAGTCAAGTGCAGGCTGAGTGGAACTCAAGGAGCCTCAGAGACAAATACGATCACTCGCAGTCTCTCTGTCTCCATTTTTACACCCCAGCCTTTGATGTGTGAGGAAACGCAATTTTAACTGCACCACACTTGGCCGTTATCCAGGTCTCCATAAGGAATTGATGACCAGTCCAAGGAGTAACTGGTTTATCTAGCTCAGGATCCACAAAGTCAACTCTTTCACACAGGGTAGGAGTCACAACAAAGCAGACTGAAAAATAAAACTGAAACTGGAGATATGGTCCAGTTGGTGACATGCTTGCCTTAACAAGAAGACTTAGTTTCATCTCCTGAATCCCTATTAAAAAACTAGGCACAGTGGAATGCACACGGTAAGCCCAGAGCTGGAGAGGTAGAGAAGGATGGACCTCTGAAACTTGCTTGCTAGGGAGCCTGCTCAATTTGAAAGGTTCCCAGTCGATGAGAGACCCTGTCTCAAAAACCAAGGTAGACAGCTTGTGAAGTTGACCTCACCGCACCCGTGTGCACACTCACACACTCACACATACACACACACACACACACACACACACACACTTTCAAATATTGACTCTACTGGTCTGGACTCTACAGTTGTATGGCAGAGTGTGCAGGTTACAAATGTATTAAGCCTCCAGTGTTAAAAATGCAACAATTCAGCACAGGCTCCAAATGAGGAAGATCAGATTTGAAGAGGGAACGTGGCCGAGGTTATTTAACCAGACCCTCATTCCCACCCTGTGAGGAACGGAGCTAAGGCTTTCTGGTTGTCGTTCCTGGTGACTGGCACCTTCTTCTTCTAATTGTCATTTGCAAGTCTAATAAGGAAGAAGGCGAAAACATCTAGTAGATAATTATAGCGAGGGAATGTGTTAATGACAACAACTTGGTGTGTCAAATCCACCTCTGTCCTTTTTATAATACTTTTATTAATAATTTGAGTTTCCCACAATGTATCTCTATCAGACTGTCTTCCCCTTCCTCCCTGTTCCACCCTCGTGCCCCTGTGCCTTAAAACAAATAAATAAATAAAATAAAATAAAAGCAAATTAAATTGAGCTTTGTGACAGGAGCCCAGCTATGTTTTTTCTTTTTTTAATTTTAAGAAATTCAGCCAAACACTCCCTAGGGAGGTCACAAGCTTGATAAGTTATTGTAGCATTTTTATTTTTACATGCTAATAATAACTTTACAAAACTGAATGTCAAATGCTCAGCAAGTATATCACATGCATACAGGATTCCCATGTGTATCCATCTAACATATAGAAAACTGATACTTTAAGATATTGTTTGATGGTTTCAGACATGTATATAATGAATTTGGGTCATTTTCACCCCCATTCATTGCCCTGATTCAGCCTTCTCCTGCTGAATCCTTTCCCCTTTTGAACGAATTTCCTTCTGTTTTCAAGTCTTTTTTTAAATTGTGTTTTACGGGGCTTATTTAGGGTTGCTGGCATGAGTGGGGGTCGAGGGGGTGCAGTATTTACAGGGGCTTATGAGACTTACCAATGTCTAGAGCACTGGGGGGCAGGGACTCACTCTCAGCCTCCATTAACTGACAATAGTCCCTCGGAGAAGAGTGCCCCACCCCGAGCTCTGATCATGGTGAAAAGCTAAAGGTCCCATCTTGTGCAGGGAAGCCCAGCTGCTGTGAATTCCTGAGCATGATGTCCATGCCGTGTCCAGCCAAGTGGGCTGCAGCACTCATCCCCAGCCTTCTGTGATTCTATTACCACCACACCCTCTTCCATGATGCTCACTGAGCCTCAGAGAGGATGGTATAGATGTTGAACACTCAACAATCAATTATTCTCAACACTTCCATCAGTTTTGAGACTCTGTATGAACTACCAGCCATGGCAATAAGAAGTTTCTCCGACCAAGGCTGAGGACAGCATTAGTCCATGGATATAAACAAAAGTAGGGAGACGAATATTTTTTAAATCCTAACTAAAGTCCACAGGATACAAAGCTAGAAACTATATTGTTCAAAGTTTTTCTGCTCTCAGCCCTTTGTGGTTCCTAGACACCTCTCCCCCTTACTCCTCCAGCCTCTGGCCTTGTTGCAGAAGTGAAGCCAGTGTGAGCCATCATGTTCCAGGACTCAAGTATCCCAGACCAAAAGTGTTTCACTAAAAGGCCAGTTTCTTAAGAAAGTAAGATAAGTAAATAAATAAATAAATAAAATAAGTAAATAGCACATTAAACTCGCTAACCTTTGGGTTCGCTCTCAGATCCCCAAAATAGTAGTTTTCTTAGAAGCACAAGGAGTGAAAACCTGACTCACAATAAATAGCCCTGTGAGATGTAAGTTTGCACAGCCTTTGACCTTGTTCTTTGGCCTTATATCCCTGCCGAGACTAAAGACGCCACGGTATTCTCGGGACTCAGGCAGCGATCGCTGGAACTCATCCATTTATACCGAGAGGGGAAACTGCTTTATGCTATACAGAGTAGTCCTCTTCCAGAGGCAACAGAATCTCATTTTCTTAAAGTAGTAATGCACATGATAAGTTTGCATTTTCAGCGAGTTCAACCGGGTTCCCTGGTCCTATTTTCTTTCACTGTTCTTTACCAAACCTAAGGAGATTAGCATATTATATAGTCATTACCTAAATATCCCAGAATAAAACTGAGAGATGAAACATAAAGCAAGTAATTTGTAAGCAGTCTTTATATTGTACCTATTTAGCTATGATTCTAAGAATAACAGGGCTTCTCATATAAAAACACACCAAATAAACAATCATTTTTGAGTGAATAAAAGAGCAAAGTCACAATAGGCTGAAATCAATGTCAGTCACACCTATAGACAACACGGATGATTTTTTTCTGCTACCTACCTCATACCCGCCATCCCACACTCCACTGATCTAGCGCCATGTGTGTTAGCTGTGCAGTCTTCCTAAAACTGGCAGGTAGGCATGAGAATGAAGATGGCGAATCAGAAATCGCCCACGTGGAGGCCGCTCCTTTCAGTACGGGTTGACAGAACAGTTAAATAGTCCTTGCTAACCAGACCTTTGAATTTTTTGTGTAGATTTGAACCCGTTTCTACCTCTTTAGCTTACCTATGACTTCAGCTAATAACTATCTTTGAATACAGAGCTCACAAACACTTGACCTTTGGAAGGAGCGCGGCAAACGCTCGTATAAAGTAGGTTAACAAACCAGAAGTGCTGGTACATGCTTTTGATTCTAGCTCTTGGAAGGCAGAGGCAGAGGCAGATGGGTCTCTGTGAGTTTGAAGCTAGCCTGGTCTACATAGAGAGTTCCAGGCCAGCCACAGCAATATAGTAAAACCTTACCTCAAAAAGTCAAATGCCAAGAACAAAAATAGTTACTAAAATAGCCAAAATTTCAAAGGCTTTAAAGATTCCGTTTACCTACTTCTGCTCCTGATGAAGACACTGATGTATAGAAATTACCATGATTGTTACCAACATCTAATCATCTTAGATCCCGGTCTTGGCACTGTGGTAATCTCAACCCTTTGTCAGCAGACAGGATATTATAACACTGGTTATGGAGTGGGCCAGATTTCTCCCGACATCTGTTCATACTGTGCTGTATAAGTATCATGTGTGAGTCATGTTGCATTCTGATATATGACAGGCTTAAAGATATGTTGTAGGTCACTGAGGCTGGTGAAGAGCAAGAAAGAGCAGGCTGTCAAGGACACAACATCACCATGAAGGGGCAGAGGGTGGGGGAGAAAGCTACAGAAACCTCGCTGTCATGCAGACTGGGAAATGCCTGCCTACAGGGGCCTGGAAGTAACTAGGAGATTAAGATGAGCTGTTGACAGGGAAGGAATGAAAATTGTCCCTCTAGGGCTCAAATACTGGGCTTTTGGTCCTTGGTGTGGCAGTGATGGAAGAGAGCAGGACTTCTTCTAAAAGGAAGGATGCAGCTGAAAGTCATTGCATTCGTGGAGGTGCTGTCATCAGAAAGGATTAGTTCCTATGAGATCCTAACTTCATTCTGTAGTTGATAGCTACTGGGTGGTTCAGCCAAGAAGACCCAGAGGCGTTTTCACAGATGTAAACCCCATCAGACCTTCTGGGGGGCTTCAGGGTGCTGAGATCTTCTGCTACAACGAGGCTTCACTTTCAGCAATAGCCTCTCCTGGGCTCTCTTTATGGTGCCAGGCCTCAGCTACTCTCCAATGACCCCTTCATGCCTTCAAATCCAGTACCACCCGGGTGACTCTTATAGTGCCAAGTTCAGCTACCAGCACAAAGATACAACCTCGGCCAGTTCTAGAAGACAGCTTCTTTATGTTGACCCTGAGGAAACACTTCCCAGATTTTAAAATAGAGTCTGGTTTGCTGGAATAACAACTGGTAACTTTGTCTGCAAGAAGTGTTTCCTCATGAGGTGGAGCTATCATCACTAAAGCAGATGTATCTTGTCAGGACCACCTCACCTCACTAGTATCTGGACAGATTTGCAGAAAACAAAACAAAACAGACACTGTGAGGAGTTTTTTTTCTTCTTCCCTGTCTCCACATTGGATGTGGCTGTCCTGATGTCAGTATCCCATGTTGGTATACCATTTGTAGCTGTTAGGCTGATGTGTCCTTCAGCATAGAAGACACAGAGGCATCTTCATAGATGTAAACCTTGTTGAACCTCTACAGAGGGAACCACCATCATGGCAAGCACCATCCTGGACAATGGAATCCTGAGTGTCTGAGCTCAGATGTTTTTATTGGTCCAGAGCTCCTCAGGTGTTCTACTGATAGCACATGCAAATCATTGGCAATCAAACATCCCCCACATAATCCAACACCTGCAAATAATACAAAATGCCAAGGCCCAGGCATCCTTTCCCAACAGAACACAAAACAAGTATTTTAAACTTAACTAAAAATAAACTTCTACAATGTGCTCTCATAATATCTTATTATAAGAATCATCTTGACCTATGAGTCACTCTCTGGTTTCCTGTCTGGCCACGGGGTTGTTCTATCCCACACATGTCCTGTCTCTGTGATCTATCTGGATCCCCAGAAGTGTGAGCTAAACAACAACAAAATCAGAAACAGCCAAAACAAAACCTGCTGCTTTTCTTATCTTTGAAAATAATTAGGCTCAAGCATTTTGTTACGGTGTTAAGACCAGCACCTCCTTTTTGTGCATCTAGTTGTAGCTTGGCCAAAGAAGCTTTATCTTGCTCTTCATCATCCTCTGTGTGTGTGTGTGTGCATGTGTGTGTGTGTATGTGTGTGTGTGTGCATGTGTTTGTGTGTCTGTGTGTGTGTGTCTGTGTGTGTGTGCACATGCGTGCACACATTGAGGCCAGAGGACAACCTTAATTAATTGTCTTCAGATGCTACCTACCTTGTCATTGAGACAAGGTTTCTCACTGGTCTGGCCCTAAAAAGTAGATAAGTCTGGCTATCCAGCAAGCCCCAAGGACCTTTCTCCCTGTCTTTGTCTTTCTAACTGTGTACCAATATGCCCAGCTCTTTGTTTTTTATGTGGGTTCTAAGGAATGGACTCCAGTTCTGTGCTTTCAAGGCAAGTACTTTGGGAATGGAGCTACCTCCCCATCCTTTGCATCTGTTTCTTTCCTTCTGTTTTACCTTTCCCTGACTAACATTTCTATCACTGTGTGGATCTAGATACATCACGATTTATTATAAGGTTGTGTATGCCAAGTCTGTCGCTCAAGTTCAAAAGCTGCTGGAAGGACACTTGGGTGACCACAGACTCAACTTTACCATTCTGAGATCTGGGGCACTGGTCACAGTTCCCTAAGCATGCACATTTTCCTGCGCTTCCTTGGCCATTTCCTACTTCTGTTTTACTCTTCCTTTCTGGTAGGCAGGGGAGAGGTTATGTAACAAAAGAACAGGAGCCTAGGAACGTTTAGTGAAGACCTTGTTTGAATAGTGAAAACCTTGAATCATTAGCTTAAATTTGCAAATTCCCTGCTGCAAATCAGGGCTACATTACCAACTGAAACTGGGAAACTGATGTCAATCAATGCTAGACTAGATCCACAGATGAACACCACCATCCATTATGGCATAGTCATAATGCCAGCAGGAATAATATTGTTCAAGGGCTATCCGTTCCTCCTGCACCTCTATGGGGTGGGTACTGTTGGTGTCTCAGGTTTCACAGAGCAGTAAGCTGGTATAGAGGGGGTTCAAACCCAGGTCTACTGAACATTAAGAGATAGTATAAAAAGCAGGAGACATATGGTGGGAGTGTTCATATTAAATCAACAAAAAGAAACACAAAAAGTTTCTTTTTCTCTGTGCTTTGCGTTGACCTATGTTTCATTAGCATTGTGACCATGGTTGAATTATGCCAGGTAGCATGAATACTTTTCTATATACCCAGGATGTGTATATATATTTTCAAATAGTCAAATAAGAGTCACACTAGAGCTCACATCAGGACAAAAGCTCTGCTGTCTGGGTCCCAAGAAGAGAGAAAAATGTTGGAGAGGTTTATTTCTAGTTATGTTTATGTAACTTTAAAATAATGGTTTTGTACATTGCTGGGGGAAGGGCTGCCTAAGCCTTGGCAGTTTGTGTTATCTGCAGGTGTTGGCTTTATTTAAATCTGTGATTAAGATGTTTGCTTGTGATCTGCACCTGGTTGCTGCTCTCTGACAGTCATTGTGGAAGAGCTAGGTTGCTGTGAAGGAATTCTTGTAGTCCCTCTCCCACAGGCAACAGGGAGAGAACACTTCCCTTAGGCCTTGAGTTTCCACACAGTATAGGAGACATAGCTCTGCCATTAAAGAGTTATGGGATCCTCTTGGGCCTTGAGCTCCCCACTGTAAAGATGACATTGGTTGGCTGCTAAAGGATTGTGGGATAAAACTAGGCTACAGGTTTCCCTCATTATGCAAATAGACCTTTGGATGAGGGGCAGAGCATTTGTATCAACAGAACACCTGAGGAGCTTCTGTAGCAATAAAAACACCTGAGATCAGATCAGGGACCCACTATCCAGAATGGTGCTTGCAATGACAGGGGGTTCCCTCTGCTGAGGTCCGACAAGGTTTACATCTATGAAAATGCCTCTGTGTCTTCTATGCTGAACGACAGAGCAGCCTAACACCTACAAAAGGCATACCAACAACAAGTGGTTCCCTCTGCTGAGGTCTGGCAGGGTTTGCACCTATGCAAGTGTCTCCTTGTCTTTCTTGCCGAGCTACTCAGTAGTTACCTGCTAGAAAAACAAGATGTTCACCAGAAATGTATTTGAACACCTGGGGAATCCTCCACTTTGGCTCAGAAGCGTTATTTCTCAAGGTAAAGTGACTTAGGGTTATGACTGACGGGCAGGTTATATTAGTGTGATGGTTTGAGTGTGGTGTTTCTGTGATCAGATCGTCTAACCCTAATCAGGAGTACATTTTACATGCCATCTTTCATAACACCAGAGTTGGTCTTTTTAAGTTGCTTATTTTTTCCAGTTGACTGGCATTCATTGTATGAGGCATTTTGTTCTCTGTAACAGTCAAGAAACTCCATCAAACAGATGAGCAGATAGAGAAAACGCAGCTTACACAACTGTTGTGGGAGTTTTATTTTTAGTGAGGTACAGAATAATTGGCTTGTGCACTGTTGGGTGAGGGGCTGCCTAGGTCTTGGCATTTTGTAGTGTCTGCAGGTGTTGGATGTCTGTGGGGGATGTTTGATTGCTTATGATCTGCACGTGCTATCAGTAGAACACCTGAGGAGTTCTTTATCAGTAAAAACACCTGAGAGCAGAGGCTCAAGGTTCAGTGGAACCAGGATGGCGCTAGCCAGATTAGTGGTTCCCTCTGCTGAGGTCTGGCAGGGTTTGTACCCGTGAAAATGCCTCGGTCTCTTCCTTGCTGAGCCACCACCATGGCTGACTACTACACACGATGGAATTTTGTTCAATCTTAAAGGGTATAAAATTACAACATTTTCAGGAAAATGGACGGAACTGGGGTTCATAATGTTAAGCAAAATAAACTAGACCCAGGAAGACAGATAGTGTTTGTGTGGCATCTCGACATATCTTTATACAGATATACATGCTGGGCATGGAGTATAATAAAGACCCAGAGAGGGGGGACATTTCTCGAGGGAGGGGGAGGAAAGGAAGAATGATGGCGCATATGTGACAGGAAAGAGAAGGAAGACTGCCAGGGCGGGGACCAGAAGAGAGGGCCGCAGAAGGAAAGAGTCAGTTCAAGCAAGTGCAACGTCGATTGCATGCAAACAACATAAACACAACTCAGTATTTTGTATTCCAATTTAGAAAATTAATTCCTAAATTAAAAAAGAATGCAGGTTCGCAATTTATAGAGACATTTTGTGTGATTGTGTGGCTGCGCAGAGGTTTTAAAAGTCTACTGTTAAAAAAACAGCATTAAAACCCTTGGGTTGCAGAGACAGCCTCGGTGGGCAAAGCACTTGCCTTGTTGAGCAAACCTGATGGCTACATAAAAGTCTGGAGAATGTGGCAGTCACCTGGACTCCCAGGACCCAAGAGACAGAGACAAGGGGGCCCCAGGTCCCCAGGTCTAGACTGGCTGGATTTGGGGAGCTCTGTATAAAGGACAAACCCCACCTCAATAAACAAAATGGAGGGCAATCAAGTAAGATACCCTATGTCAACTTTGGGCCTCCACCCACATGTGAACACATGTGCATGCATACTTACACACATATGCCCACGCACGTGACTGTGTGAACATGCATGCATAAACACACTCTCTTTCTCTCTCTCTCTCACACACACACACAACACATACATGCATAACATTTTAAAAATTAAGGAAACTTTAGTTTCTATTAAAAACTAAAGAAGTATTAGGGAGACTTGTGGGTCTGTAGCATGCCTGCAAGCATAATTACCTGAGTTCAATCCATAGAACCCATAGAAAATCCAGGCTCTTTTGCACATCTGTAATCCCAACACTGGGGAAGCAGAGACGGGAAGATCCCGGAGTTAATTAGCCAGCCAACGTAGCCAGTCCAGTTAGCTCCAGGTTCAGCGAGAGACCCTGTCTCAAAAATAGGGCAGAAAATGATTGAGAAAGACACTAGGTATTCTGGTCTCTATACACACAAATATGTACATATCCCACACATCACCATCATAGAAACACACTGAAAGATTGTAGGCTGCAGTCTCAGCTGAAAGTAAGTAAGCCTAAGTTTCATGTTCCTGACAACAGGCCCAAGTTTACAGTTAGCACAAGCTGTTGCCGGAAGGGCAAACTGAAAGACAATTCAACAATACTGAGAAAAACCGTTAGTACGGGTGCCCAGCAATGCATCCCTGACTAGAAAATCCCCCACCCAACTGGGAATACACCCCACACCAAGACCAGTCAGTATAAAGGTCAGCAACTGCTTATTTTGTGAACCAATGAAAATGCACCAAATACTCTGTAACTGACTTTGCCTCTAAAAATGCTATAAAAACCCTGTGTGAGCTGTATTTGGGGTCTCACTCCTTCTCTTGCTTCATAGAGTTGTGAGTGTTGACCCTACTTAGCAATAAAGCCTCTTGTGTTTGCATCGATCTCGAATCCTAGTAGTCTCTTGGGGGATCTTCACCCAGTGGGCACTTCAACACAATAAAATGAAATTAGATTAAATTAAAATGAAGTTAAGCTAAAGAGAATGAAAAGGGCCAAGAGGGATAAACATGTGTGAAGGAAACCAGAACTGAGCTGTGGCTGGGTGGATGTCCTAGTTAGGGTTTCTGTAGTAATTATGCTGCTGTGTTGCTTATCAAGAGAGACAGGGAGGCATTTTTGCACGTGCAAACCTTGCCAGACCTCAACAGAGGGAACCAACATCCTGGCCAGTGCCATACAGGACACTGGACTCCTGAGTATCTGAGCTCAGATGTTTTTATTGATCCAGAACTCCTCAGGTGTTCTACCAATAGCACGTGCAGATCATAAGTAATCAAACATCCCCCACGGAAATTCAACACCTACAGACAAAACAAAATGCCAAGACCTAGGCAGTCCCTCACCCAACAGTGCATAAAACAATTATTTTATACATAACTAAAAATAAAAGTCCACAACAGGTTTCTATTGCTGTAACAAAACACCATGACAAAAGAAAAAAAAAAAAACTTGGGAAGGAAAGGGTTTATTTGACTTATTCTTCCACACCATTGTTCATCACTGAAGGAAGTCAGGACAGGAACTCAAACAGGACAGGAACCTGGAGACAGGAGCTGATGCAGAAGGGATGGAGGAGTCCTGATTTCTGGCTTGCTCAGCTTGCTTTCTTATAGAACCCAGGACCATCAACCCAGGATGGCACCACCCACGTTGGACTGGGCCCTCCCACACCAATCACTGATTAAGAAAACATCCTACCAGAATGCCTGCAACCTGATCCTATGGAAGCTTTTTCCTCAATTGAGGTTCCCTCCTTTCAGATGACTATAGCTGGTATCAAGTAACATAAAACTAGCCATCACAAAGGGAGAAAAGGGTTTTATTTTTCTTGTACACATGTTTTCCTGAATATTCCTTTTGAAAAAACACTGGAGACATCTAAGTTCTTTTCCCCATCTGGCCTGCTACTCCAGAAACGCAATATCAGTAAAAGTGCATATAGAACCATCTTTAATGTATTCCCCAGCTCCCTAAAGCGTTTCAAGTGCTCTCTAAAACCAGCCACTGATGTCAGCGCACACCTCTTCCAGCTGTTCTGTGATTGATGGGCTGCAATCGGCTCCATTTTGCAGATTAGAAATGGAGGCTCGACAAAGTAAATTAACTTCTCCGTGGTCACAAATATAAGGAGTGGCAACCAGGAATAACTTTGGTCTGCATTTCTAAAACATTCCATTAGATCTGTCCACCTGATCCAAGTCCTAAAGACTGCAATCATCTTGAGTGCTTCGGCCCATTCAGCCCTGCAGTCAATCAGCTGCTGGGCCTCATCCTGTGGACCTCTGCAGTCGCTTTCTTTCCCTTGCTTCTCTCGCACTAGGCTCCTGGCCCAGTTCAAGAATCTTCTATTGAGTACTCCTATTTTTCCTTTTTCTTTCTGTGTGTGTGTGGGGGGTGTGTGTGTCACATGTGTGTGTACAAGTGTGTGCAGGTGCCCATATACATGTGTGTGCATGAATGTGGTGGCCAGAGGTTGACTCCAGATGTACACAGGATGCACATATATGTGTTCATAAATGTGGAAACCAGAGGTTGGTGGCCAGTGACTTCCTTAATCACAGTCCACGTTTTTGCAGTAAGAAGAAATGTCTTTGATGACCCAAGAGATCGTGGGTTCAGCTAGTCTAGCTACACAGCTTTCCCCAAGGATGCCTCGACTCCTGCATTTGCACTCTAGGATTGTAGGAGGGCCATTCTATCCATTCAGATTTCTATGTAGATTCTGGGGATCTGAACTCCCACCTCACACTTACACAGCAAACTCTTTATCTGTTGAGTAATCTCTGAGGCTCTAGTGTTACTCTTATTTCCAGTGTTGACACATTTTGCCTCAAATCCATCTTCCACAGTTAGTGTTCAAGTTATCCTATTTTAGTAACACGTATCTGATTCTGTCTCTGCCATGCTTAACGTCTTCATTAACTCTCCAAAGCCTCTCAATTACACCTGCACTCTTAGTTTAACATAGAAGACCCTTGGAAATGTATACATGAATAGCTTATTGCATAACAAGCCCCATCACATCCCTGGAAGAGATGGGAAAGAAGTAAGAACCTAAAGGGTGCACGAGAGATCTACCACGCCTGCCAACCCATTGTCTGTTGGATACTGCAGAAGACGCATGGAATTTGGAGAATGATGCTTTGTTATCACAAGCTGAACTATAAACCCATTCATTACTACCAGATGTAGTTGCATAGCTTTGACCAAATTAACACATCTTCATGGTACTTGAAAGGCAAATATTGATCTAGAAAATCCTTTTTACTCCATTCCTGTTAATAATACTCACTACACTACATGCAGTTTGCTTTCAGGCAGTGAGACCAGCACACTCCTTCACTGAGTAGCCTTGGGAGAGCATTGAGTAGCCTTGGGAGACGTTAACTCTCTAGCCCTGTGGGCATTGCAGGAATGCTTATAGCAAAAGTCTGCATTATCACACTGATGGAATTATGCTGGTTGGACTTTGTGAGCAAGTAGACGCAACAGTTCTGTCCTTACCAGTAAGACATTTCCATGGTAGAGTGTGGGAAATGTCAACACATATTCTCAGAGAAACACTTAGGGGTATAAGGGGTGTAAAGGATTACAATAGACCTCTGGGTTGATGGTCTTGGTAGACACTGATGTTCGACCATACGTCATCACACCATCATGCTGTCCCTCACGGCGTGGGTGCTGTCTGACCCGCAAAGCTATAAGGTTACGTGTACACAAAAATGCTAAAAATTGAAATCATTTGCTAATTGTTTGAGAGTCAGCTGGATTCCGGTCCCTTCTCCAGTGCTTTCCCTGTTGCTCTTTCTGCAGTTTCCCTGTCTCCTCGTTCAGGGATGTTTTATATATGGGCATTGACTTGAATTATTAAATAACTTCATGGGCTTCTTCTGAGGTACTAATATTACAGCCTCTATTCTGCCCTATTCACTGGTTATCTTTACAGTGCCTCTGCCCTGATTTCCCAGGGAACTTCGTTGATGAGGCATGTTACCGGGACCACAGCTTTTCCAGCTCATCCAGGGACCTTCTTAGTGTCCTGGGCCTGGTGAGTGTAAAGATGATGGTGAAGGTACCACCTTCTTCAGCAGAACATTCTAATTGCCTCCACAGGCTCCAATTCATCACAGAAGTCCTAATTTTTCCTGTTTTCCCCCAGATGTCACCCAGCACTGTACAACTGACAGCTCAGATATCAAATGCAAAGGCTATTTAGTTTGGCACAAAATTCTAGGCCAGCTTCCTGTTAGGGGGGTATAATCCTAATTAATCTTTATTTTATATATCTCAGTAAT
Source organism: Cricetomys ansorgei (assembly GCA_026225945.1). NCBI lineage: Eukaryota > Metazoa > Chordata > Mammalia > Rodentia > Nesomyidae > Cricetomys > Cricetomys ansorgei. The sequence goes on from JAMJFZ010000558.1 coordinate 3,472,678, forward strand.
TCTTATCCTCTAGTTGAACCTTGTTTGAAAGGAAACTATAGGAAAATTGCTGGCAAGTAGCTGACAGTACTTTAGTATTTGTTTTGCAGCATATACAATGCTTGGTAATTTGCATCATCAATACCATTTTATCTTTGTAGCAATTGCATAAAGTATATACTAATTATGTTAGCTAATATTGTCAAATTGACAGGATATAGAATCACTTAGAAGACAGGGCTCTGGGCATTCCTGTGAGGGGTTAACTGAGTTGGGAAGGACCAACTTAACTGTGGGCAACCTTAGATAATTTTCTATCATTGTGAAGAGACACCATTACCAAGGTAACTTCTAAAAGAAAGCATTTAATTTGGGGGCTGGCTAACACTTTCAGTAGTAAGTCCATGATCATCATGATGGGAAACATGGCAGCAGACAGGTAGGCATGGCACTGGAGCAGCAGCTTAGACTGACACTTGGTCTGTAAGTTGGAGACAGAGAGACTGGGCCTTGCATGGGCCTGTGAAACCTCAAATTCCCCCCCCCCCCCCCCCCCCACACACAGTGACACACCTCCTCCAACAAGGCCACGCCTCCTAATCCTTCTAAACAGTTCACCAACTAGGGACCAAGCATTCAAATATGTGAACTTATGAGGGCCCTTCTCATTCAAACCACCACACAGCCCCATTCTACAGGTTAGGCTCCTGTACCAAATAAAAAGGAGAGAGCAAGCTGAGCATCCATCACTCTCTGCCCCTTGCCTGTGGATGCAAACTGATCAGCTGTCTCAAGTTCCCACCAGGTGATTTCTCTGCCATGATAGCCTGTGCTTTCCAATTGTGAGGCAAAATAAACCCTTCCTCCCCTTGTTTTGTCAGATATTTTGTTGCAGTAACATAAGAAGAAACTAACACACTGATTGGCCCTGCTGCAGGAACTTGGGATTCGAGGGTTAGAGAGTCAATGAAGTAGAAGTATGAAGCATGTGTCACAGCAAGGGGCCAGAGCCCGATGTCTGCAACACTTCAGAGCTGCGGCTGCCTTTCTCATCTCCACACTTCTCTTCTCTTTCCCTGTTTAGAAGTTTCTACGCCCTCTGGGAGCTACAGAGCTGGGTATGATTCCTGATTCTGTACTTTATTTAAATATTTATTTTGTTTTTATTTTTTATGTGTTTGAGTGTTTTGGCTGCCTACACGCATGTGTTCCATGCGCCTCCCGCAGTTGCCAGAAGAGGGCACCAGACCCCTGGGACTGGAGTTACAGATGGTCGTGAGCCACCGTGTGGGTGATGGGAGCCAAACCCGGGTCCTCTACAAGACCAAGTGTTCTTATCCACTGAGCCTTCTCTCTGGCTTCAAATATGCATTTTGAATTGTTTACTTGATAACATAATTAGTCTTCTAAGGGCTATAAAGTTCGTTTTTAAATTTATTTCAGCTTCTTAAACTGGTTGTGTCCTCATGTAGCACCACACAACTGAACGGAGACGGGGGTGAAAAAATTGTCAACAGTAAAAAGTTTATGAAATTGCAACAAAAAAATTAATTCAAAATTTAAAAAAACATGATGAATCAGAGATGTGTCTGTTAGTGCTTATCTGTGTTACATGATGCAACTTCTCTGCAGTCTTGCTCGGCTCTAAACACACGGCAGTATCACTTCCCACTACACACGCCCTGAGCACCATGCGATGCCAAGGGACCTGACAGAGTTCGGATTCAAGACTGTGCTATGTTAAGAACTTCAGTGAGTTTGCTCTGTGTGCACCTTTTCAGCAGTTACAGACACATAATGGCTAAATTTTAGAAAACAAAGGTATTTTCCTATCATTCATCAACAAGTAAATATCAAATTAGTACATCTTAGGATTATGATGTGTTAAGAGTGTTTTATTTTTAAAATTGCTCTTTAAGTTCCTGGCTTGAGTTCCATTTTAAGAAAATGTAAAATGAATTTTGACCTTGGACTTAGGACAAAATGTCCAAATGTTTCTGAAATTGTCCTAAGCACACTTCTGCCATACTACCAGTATGTAGTAACATTTTAAGTGACACTTCATTGTCAGCATCCATCATTTCTAAAACGAAATATTTACCAACTATAAAAAAAAATGGAAAACGTTCCACTCTCCACAGGATCAACTACTAAGCCAGGATTTAATTCTTCATGCAAAACTCACTATGCATTTCATTACTACGCACATTTGCTTTCATCTTTAACAAATAATAAAATTAAATGTGTGCCAAATAATTATTTTAAAGCAAAAATAGGATGAAAATGCACTATCAATGAATGTTAGGTTTATATGCAGATACATGCATACACGTAACGCTTTCTAGGACAAAACGAGATTACAAGTGGAAAAATTTGATAAACCCTCCTTTATATCATGGCCCTTGATACCCCACAACTGGTCATCTGTCTGCTCCTCCAAATGTAGGAAGTAGAATGCAGGTTGTGCAAGAACTGAAATTACGGAAACCAGACCTAATTTTTTTTTTCATTTTTCATAGAATGTTTTTATTCTATCAACAATTCTAAATGAGAAATCTACATAAAGTACTCTTTCTAAATATGGTGTTTTAACGATATTATGTTTTATTTGTAATCAAATATCCCACAAACACAACATAAATATTTTTCACTGGAGCAAAATGATGAATTTTGGATTTATTAATATCTTATTATTTGAAACACAAAAATTATTGTGCTCTTTTTCCCAAGGGATTTCTTTTTTCTTTTTTTTTTTGAGTCAGGCTTTTGTTCTCTAAAGATAAGTACTTAGAACTTTTATTCCTTTAGAATAACAAGATAAAAATATATTCATCAATTTTGTTACAAAAAAAATACAGAAGGCAACTAGCTTTATTTTTGCTAGCCAAAGTTTATATGTGCTTTGAGACTCAGTCTTCATTTGCCAAACTATTCTCCACATCCTTGAAATGAATGCTCCCATATAATATACAATACCTAATCCCAAAATGTATTAGATGAAGCATCAACGTTCTTCACAACTGTGAATCAAATATGCAGAAGTTCCTGTATCACTGGTATTTTATCATGTGTAAATCTGAATTTACGTGTGCACATTTGGGCCTGGTTTTTTAGCAACTGCCAATGCTTTCATTTGCTTTGTAAGTATTATTTAATTGGAATGACTTACAGGAAAATAACACCAATGTTGCCCTATGCAGGTACCCATATTTTTCTCCAACTACATCACGGACATTGAGAAGAAGAGGCTGCTGAGAGGGCTAGGTGGGTAACAGCACCTGTTGGGCGAGCATGGAGACCCAAATCTGAAATCTCAGCACTCACATAAAACACTGGGCATGGCTGCACATACTCCTGTAACTCTGGTGCTCTGGGGGAGGGTCAAAGACAGGAGAGTCCATGGCCCTTGCTGGTTGCTAGCTTAGCTCCAGGCTCAGTAAGAAATCCTGTCTAAAGGGAATAAAATCCTCCTCTGGCTTCCTCATGTACCCAATAGGTGAACACATCCACACACACATGTGACTACAACACACACACATACATATTAGGAGGAAAAGAATAGTTAGACAGTTCAGATTCAAGGTACCTCTCCTAGTTAGGGTCTCTATTGCTGTGATGAAACACCATGACCAAATGCAAGATGGGGAAGAAAGGGTTTATTTGTCTTACACTTCCATGTTTTGTAGTCAGTCATTGAAGGAAGCCAGGGCAGGTACTAGTAGGCAGGAGCTGATGCAGAGGCATGAAGGAGTGCTGTTTACTGACTGCTCCCCATGGCTTGTTCATTGCTCAGCCTGCTTTCTTATAGAACCCAAGACCGACAGCCCAGGAATGGCCCTACTCACAAAGGGTTGGGCTCTCCAACATCAATGAATGGGTTGGGCTCTCCAGCATCGATCACTAATTAAGAAGATGCTCTACAGACATGCCTACAGCCCAGTCTTATGGAAGCATTTTCTCAACTGGGGTTCCTGCCTCTCAGATGACTCTAGCCTGACTCAAAGTGACATAAAATTAGCCAGTACAATTGACCCTTGTCAGCTTGGCACACAACAGTTTTTAAGACATAAGACATAACCTTTCCTGGTTTTTTTTTTTTTGGTTCATCTTAAATATTACAAATATAAAACATATTACAGACTTAAAAGTCCATTAGTCTTTACCAATTCAAACACTTAAAATGTTCAGTCTCTGTGAAAATACAAAGTCTCTTTTAAACATCCAAAGTCACTTTTAAAAATTTACTTTCTAAATGGACTGAGAAAGAAACCAGGGAAGCAACTCCCTTCACAATAGCCACAAATAACATAAATATCTTGGGGTAACTCTAACCAAGCAAGTGAAAGACTTGTATGATGAAAACTTCAAGTCTTTGAAGAAATAAATTGAAGATGATCTCAGAAGATGGAAAGATCTCCCACGTTCCTGGATTGGTAGGATTAACAGTAAAAATAGCCATCTTAAAAAAAGCAATCTACAAATTCAACACAATCCCTATCAAAATCCTAATACAATAGTTTATAGACCTGTAAAGGTCAATACTCAACTTCATTTGGAAAAACAAAAATCCAGAATAGCGTAGACATAGATGTAGATTTATGCATTGTTTTATTAATTATTCCCATGAGTTCATGGCAAAAGACAGTTTATTCTTTGGTTATTCAATCCCACATCCTAGAGGGTTTCGGCCTCCATACAACTTAATCTTTAAGAATCAGGCCCAGGCCTAGAAGGCTTCAGTCTCTGTACAATCTAATCTGCAAACCTAAACCTAGAATGTTTCAGCCTCTGAGACTTACTACTGACTGGATTCACTCTGACTAACTATCCTCTGAACCGCCTCTTTTCATTCTGAGCTGTACTGTGAATTCAGGACTGTAAATCATAAACCAGCTGCTTCTGACTCTCTGCTTTCTCTCAGCTTATTCCTGAATGGTTCTATTCTTCTTGGCTTCTCCTGAGCTGATTGCCTGACTGAAATAACTCTCCAACTCTTCTGTCCACTCCAACTGACCTTTCTTCTGAAATGCCGACTGAACTGAACTGAACTCTAACCCAACTCCCCAACTCTCTTACTTCTTCTGAACTCCTCCTTCTGAACTGACTTCTTCTTCCCTCTGTCTCTTGTCTGCTTCCACCTCTTCTTCTACCTTGCTTCCAATCTGCTTCCTCTCTCAGATTCTTCTGACTGCTCCTTTTATATATATCCTGAGAGCTTGGATTAAAGGTGTGTGCCACCACTTCCTGCTGAGCTGGGTTTTAAAATGTGTGCTACATTTGGTTTAAAGGCATGTGCTACCACTGCCTTTAGATCAGGATAGCTAAAATAATCCTGAAAAAATAAAAGTACTTCTGTAGGTATCCACTATTCCTGATCTCAAGCTGTTCTAGAGAGCTATAGTAATAAAAACTGCATCACTTGACATTGGCATAGAAACAGACATGTTGGTCAATGGAATCAAATCAAAGATCCAGATGTAAATCCACACACTTATGGACAGCTGATCTTCGATAAAGAAGCCAGAAATATGCAATGGAACAAAGAAAGCATCTTTAACAAATGGTGCTGGTCTAATTGAATGTCTGAATGTAGAAGAATGCAAATTGATCCATATTTATCATCTTGCACAAAACTCAAGTCCAAGTGAATCGAGGACCCCAACATAAAACCAGATACTGAACCTGATAGGAGAGAAAGTGGGGAATAGCCTTGAATGCATTGGCACAGGAGACAATTTCCTGAACAGAACATCAATAGTGTAGGTAATAATATCAATGATTAATAAATGGGACCTCACGAAACTGAAAACCTTCTATAAGGCAAAGGACAGTGTCAATGAGACAAATCGGCAGCCTATAGAATGGGACAAGATTTTCACCAACTCCACTTCTGATAGAGGGTTAATATCCAGAATATATAAAGAACTCAAGAAACTAGACATGAACAAAACAAATAATCCAATTAAAATATGGGGTACAGAGCTAAACAAAGAATGCTCAAAAGAGGACTATCAAATGGCTAAAAAACACTTAAAGAAATGTTCGACATCTTTAGCCATCAGGGAAATGCAAATCAAAAAACTACTGAGATTCTATCTTACACCTATCAGAATGACTATAAGATACAAGGACGTAAGATAACACAAAGGACAGCTCATGCTGGTGGGGATGTGGAGTAAGAGGAGCACTCCTTCATGGCTGGTGGGAGTGCAAGCTTATACATGGCAGTCTTATATATGAAAATCCATATGGCGATTCCTCAGCAAATTGGAAATCAACCTACCTCAAGACTAGCTATACCACTCCTGGGCATATATCCACAGGACACTCCATCCTACCAGAAGGACACTTGCTCGACTATGTTTATATCAGCTTCATACATAATAGCCAGAAATTGGAAACAACCTAGATGCCCCTTAACTGAAGAATGGATAAAGAAGTTGTGGTACATTTACACAATGGAGTATTATTTAGCTATTAAAAAAATGACCTCATGAACTTTGCAGGCAAATGGATGGAAATACAAAAAGATGACCATCCTGAGTGAAGCAACCCAGTCCAAGAAAAACATCGTATGAACTCACTTATATATAGATATTAAGTGTTAAGCAAAGGAGAAAGGTACTAATAGCCACAAATCCAGAGAAACTATGCAACAAGGAGGGTCCCAGTGGTAATTCAGGGATCTTCCAGGTAAAGTGGAAATAGAACAGATTGTGCAGGTGGTCTGAGGGAGGATGGGAATTGGAGCAGAGGAGACCAGGATGAGGAGAGGGAAGGAGGGAGAGAATATATGGAGAGAGGACTGGAATTAGGGAAGAATTGGGGGGTGATCCGGAGACCTAGCGCAGTGGAAATTTACTAGAATCTATGAAGGAGGTCCTAGCAAGGCCCTCTAGTAATCGGGGCTGGGGAGGGTGAATAGACCATCTCCTGAAGCCAGGCAAAACTTCCAGTGGTGGGACAGGGATACCACACAAGCCACAAAAATGATTTATGGCCTACTCTTCCTGTGGGATCCTCTGAGACAATGGAAGAGCAAAACTCCATGCCAAGGAGGGAACCCTTGCCCAAGACTGCAGGGCTGCCAGGAACCAGCGACTGGATAACTTGAGATGATTTCCAATGATGTCATGCTCTGCTCAATGATCAGTGCCTAGCTTAGTCCTCATCAGAGAGGCCCCACCTCCAGCAGCCAATGGGAACACAAGCACACAAGGCCCAGGGCCAAACACTATGCAGCTCAGGGAACCCCACAGAAAAGGGGAAGAAGGGATTAAGGGACCAGAGGGATCAAGGACACCACGAAAACCAGCCCCACAGTGTCTCCTGACCACTCTAGAGGCTCACAGAGACTGAAGTGGCATACATGGACCCTGCAGGAGCCCTTAAATATATCTTATGGCTGCCTAGCTTGATGTTCTTGCAAACTTCATATAGACTGAAGTGGGAGAGTCTCTGACCCTTTTACCTTCCCCAGGAGACCCTTTTGCTCCTTCTGGATTGCCTAGTCCCCCTTGATCTAGGGAGTAGTGACTGGCCTTGTTCAATCGTGTTATGCCATGCCCTGTTTGAGTGGTAACCCTGGGAGGATTGTTCTTTTCTGGGGAGAGGTGTGAGGGAGTATAGTTGGTGGGTGGGGATGGGTTGTAGATCTGAGGGAGAAGGGAGACGGGGATGACTGGGAGGAATGGAGTGAGGGGAGGGGGGATCGGGAAGTATTGTATGAGAGAAGAAAAATAAAATAAAACAAAATAAAAAATAAAGAAGAAAAAAGAATAAAAAATAAGCAAAATACTTTCTCACTTCAAGAAGGAAGAACCAGGGCACGGTCACAATCTGAACAAAGCAAAACCAAACTCCTACACTCTAAATAATTCAATGTCCAATATCTGAAATTCTCTCACGATCCTCTGGACTCCTCCCAGGAGCTTGGATCACTTTTCTAGCGCTGCCCGGCTGCAGCACACACAGCTGGTCCTCCAGGCTCCAGCTGCCTCCACTCCACAGCTGCTGCTGTTCTTGGTGGTCCTCCCATGGTACTGGTATCTACAAAATCCTGGGGTCTTCTGTTGCACCTAGGCTGATCTTTCACCAATAGCCACTCCTGGGCTCTCTTCATGTTGCGAGGCCTCAACTTTTCTCCATGACCCCTTCATCGCTGGGGCTTTCCGCTACTACTCTAGCTCCACCTTCACCAGTGGCTTCTCCTGGCTTCTCACAATGCCAAGCCTCAGCCACTCGCTATGAAACCTTCGTACCTTCAAGTCCAGTACCTTTGTAAGAGTCCTGGTACCACCCAGGAGACACTTGCCCAAGTTTGGCTGCCAGTGCAAGGTACAACCTTAGACACCGGTGAACACAGCTTGCATGTGCTGACTCTGAGGAAACTCTTCCCAGAAGATTTCACCTCAATCAAACACATTGATCACTAAATAAAAAAAAAAAATTAAAAATTGCCCTACAGGCTTGCCTACAGCCCAGTCTTATGGGGTCATTTTCTCAATTGTGGATTCTGTCCCTAATATGATTTTAGCCTGTGTCAATTTTATGTAAATTAACTAGTATAGTTCCTATTTCATGATATAAAAAAAAAAAAAAAAACACCATGAAAAGCTGTAAAATCTGTGTTATCCACAAGGAACATGTGCCTATAAGAAGATCAGACTTTATCCACAAAGGATAAATGTGCAGAGATTTAACACTGTCCTCAAAGATCAAGCTTCTCTGCTTTCCTGCTCTCCCACTGGAGAAAGTGGCTTCTGTTTCTGTACTGAATCATGCAAATGAAGCAAGTGTAAGGAAGAGAGCAGGAACCCATGAGAAAGCGGAAACTTTCTCAGAGATCCACAGTGTTCATCTTCTTTACTAAAACTGGACTATGTGTCTCCCAGTCTTAGTGGTGATGGACCCTTGAAAAGCAATACCTGAAAATGGATCGCTAAATAAATAAATCTAATCAAAACTGCATGCATTTATAAAGGAGAAGAGGGACACTGGAAGGGAGCTGGCAGTCTCTGTCTTGAGCTTTTACCACTCTCTTCATCTTGATACTGGAGTTATTTTTGACAGTCTGATTTAGACACCCCCTGGAAGGTTCATTCCCCACTACCTTTCCCTGAGAAACAAAAGCTTTGGAGGCTGGGGGCTTCTCATGCGGTGCTGAAAGTGTGTACTGACTTTCATGGGATCGTTCTCATGAGAGAAAACGCACTGGGACAGGCTCGAGATTCTTTTAAAATCTATTTTCAGCTCCGCCATCTGCCTCGTTTCTGATTGTCTCGTGCAGACTTCTTTTTCTAGGAGTCTTCGCATTTCTCTGTTCTGAGCATGCTTGCATTTCATTACCCTTGTTGTGTGGGCTTGTGAGCCAGTCCTGCTTCCTCCATTTACAAAGTCGTTAATCTCGCAACGGAAGCTTCACGCTCCTGATCTCACTTAATCTCAACTACTTCCCCAAAGCCCCCAACACCAAGCAGCATCTACAAAGGAAATTAGGGATTAAGTTTCTCATACATAAATTTCGAAAAATACATCGCAGCTACTGTGGTCAAGTCCTCTGACCAACTGGGATTTCCATGTTTAAGTAGAACAAATGATCCTTCATTTGGGGATGCCTTTCCCAAACCAGAGTTAAATACTCCCCTCTCGGTGGGTGATCCCACACAAGCCAGTACATACTTACAACACTGCATGAGAAAAGCCTTCAAAAGCCTTCAAATCATTTGTTTCCCAGTCTTCTCCCGTAGACAGATTCTTCGGCATCATTATCCTTAGAGACAAGCACAAGGACTGACAGGGAATACAAGCTCAGAAAATGTTTGATGTGTGAATAAGCAGGTGAACTTTACCACTTGATGCTTCAAACAGCACCTCCTTGAGACACAGGGAACAAAAGCTGGAAAGGTTATGAAGAAAACACATCTATCATCCAAGTGGGAAATTTTAGCACACTTCTTTCAATGTTTGGTAGATTAAGCAGCCAAAGCAGAGCACAGGCAGAACACTTGAACAACACGGTTAGCAGATCTTACTTAACATATAACACAAAATACCCAAGAACACATTCTTTTTCGTGTAGACTTATGACTTGTGCAAAAATTGTCACAAAGCGCACTGAAAAAACAAAACAAAAACCAAAGCAGAAGGTAATATGGAGGATAGATCCTGTTGATAGTGTAACGGTAACAAGGTATTGTTACATTCTGATGATATTGTAACAGTAACAATATTGTCATTGTTACCTTATTGGGACCGTGGAGGGGACTCCTTGGCTGAGAGCACCCACTGCTGCAGACCAGAGTTTGGTTCCCAGCACTCCTGTCAGACTACTCGCAACTGCCTGTAACTCCAGCTGCAGGGAGCAGGGTCCACACCTCTGGCCTCTGTCTTCCATGGGCACCAGCATTCATGTACGCAGACACAAAATGATACAAATTAATATTTTTAAATACATAACTGGAAATTCTCTTAGTGGGTTTTATTTTACATGGAGGACCACATTTGAGTTAATTTTCATAGCATAAGAAGTTCATTTTTACCATGCATATCTAAGTGTTGCAATATGGATTACTAAACGATTATCCTTTTCTCATCCGTGTGGGGCTGTTTCCGGATTGTCCATTCCCTGTTTATCTATCTTTACACCAACTACGGAGTCATAACTTCATCATGGCTCCGAGTTAGTTAAAGTCTTCCAACTTGCTTCTTCTTTTGAAGTTTTGCTAACTTTTTAAAGTCTTTCACATTTGTATATAAAATCTTCAGTCAGCTAGCCAATTTCCACATAAGCATGCATAAGTGAGTTTCAAATGTGCGATTACATAAAATTTCTTCAGCACACGAGTTAAATGCACATTCCAGATTGGTCAGCATTGAAAAGTTAAACAAAAGTGTAATCATGAGTGTATTCCTGGAAAATCAAGAAACCATCACTGGGCACACTGGTTTATTACAAGTTGATACCACTACTTTTAAAAATGGCTTGTTATTTATTACCCGTGAAAAATGAATATGCCCAAACTCTACGAACCCTCAATTCAACTATTTGCTATACTTGAGTAAATTATTCAATGTATCTGTTTAGGAGCAAGAATGCTTCCACAAACGTTATCCAAATAATCAATATTCCAGAAGCCATTTCGATGCTAATTGTGTACCACAAGGTATGGGCACACAATGGTACACTCGAACTACAACTCGTAAGATGCATGAGCAGCCTGCCCCATAATATGACTACCTTGGAGACAATGCGGAGTGAAAGACGCAAGGTGCAAAGCGATCCTTACATTTTCTTAATAAATTTCAAAAGGAGGCACAGCTAAAGAATTCTTCTTCTAGAGCTGTCTGCTTAAGTAGCAAGTTAAGAAAACCCAACAACCTTGCAGTAAATGCAAAGGGAAACAAGAAAATGACTACTTCCGGAGTTATCTCTGTGTAGAGACAAAGAATCAGGAAGGTTCACACAAAACGCATTTGGGTCTAATGATTTTCTACTCCTATCCTGAACTTTCTTTACCGTCATCAACACTGCCGGATTTGTACGTTTATGTGTGTATAATATTTTTAGGTGTGACTAACTTCACGGTTTGAAACTATTTAAGAAATTGAAGAAAGGTAGGATATGGGGTGATGTCTAGGCTAGCCAGGGCCAGCCCCTCCAGAAGAAGTCTTAATAGCTGCAGTTCTGTATCGTATAGGACAGTGGAGAGACAACTGGATAGCAATTTAGGGATTAGACGAGTCAACAGAAATGCCTTGCAAGGTGTATGTCCAGAGGTAAAATTCATCAACCGTTAGTTTTCCCAACTCGGTACTTTCCCCGCTGATTCCTCGCACCCCCCCCCACCCTGCCATACACACAGTAGGTAGTACAAACACACTAGATAAATCTTCAGTACTGACTACATAAGCCCAGTAGGAACCTAAGTGCTGGCAAAGGTTTCCTGATCAACCCTGAGTTAGGACTCTGACCTAAGGCGGCTATAGAATATGGCAGTGTTGTTCGTGAAAGTGAGCATGATTACATTGAAACACACAAACATCAAAGCGCACACTCAGACCACATTTCTTTTCTTTCTTCCTCTCCTCCTCTCCCTCTTTCATTCTCCCTCCCCCTCCACTTCCTTCTCCTTCTCTTCCTCTTCCTACTCATCCCCTCCCCACTTCAAGACAGGGCCCCTCTCCCTACATAGCCCCAGCTGTCCTAGAACTTGCTATGGAGATCAGGTTGGCCTCTAACACAGAGATCCTCCTACCTTTGCCTCCTGAGTACCAAGAGTTAAGGTGTGCATCACAACGCTGGGCCCCAGACTACACTGTTCTAAAAGGCAGATTGTTCTGAATCCACATAAAATATTAATTAACTTATTAGTTAATTAACTAATTAACATGGATAGCACTTAATTTTGAATTATGGTTTTGGTAATGATGCTTGTGATTTTCTAGATCAGAAATCAACTGAGTACCAAGCATTTAACTTCCCATGAATAGTTAACTCAAACCCCAAATACATGGATTAGCAAATCAAACCTTCTTAATTATATACAAGCTTTTGATTAGCTTGTAGCTTTTCATGGATACTTCTGGCACTGATTTCCTTCCTATCAGGAATTTCTGGGTTTTCTGTTCTTGGTATCTTGTGATTATTTCTCTCCTCTTTCAAGTCAGAGGCTACATGATCCTGTTTGTCATCTTGCATAGAGCAACCTCAAAGGCAAGGATGCTGCACGAGGGAGAACTCAAACTGCAGAACCGTGGGTGACCTCAAGTACTGCCTTGGAAACAACTCAGAATCTGACGCTAGGTCTGTATTGTCTGCATGGGCTGCAGCACCCTACACAATATCTTGCTAATTCTTTTGTTTCCTACTCCTTAGACAAAACAATTCAGCTCTCTCTGGCCACTCTAAACTTGCATAGATGCTCACAAAATAGTTCCCTATTCAGACAGCTTATCATTCCTAACAGAACAACTGTGGTTTCAAGTAGCATGTAGGATAAACTAAACTGTTGTCAAATTAATTAATAGAAAAGTAGGTGTCAATTTCCAAGTTAAAAAAAGAGAAGGAAAATTACATTTATTTTCTATAATGGGCACAACATATTCTGTATATTTTATTTAAATAACCATTTGCACTTTCAGGTCAGAAACCAAGAGAGCATATTTAACTTCATTTTCATTCATTGCAATCCAAAGAATTGTTTATTTACCAGAAAAATTTTAAACAGACTTGAAAGTACTTCTGCTCTTTATCCTTTCTGTGTTTCTAAATATAAGAATTTCTAGTGTATCCACAATACTCTGAAGTTCCCCGACCACTGGCTTGGGACTGTAGGTCCTTGGTCAATTAGCAAATCATTTATCTCAACTATCCGTTGAGTCTACTTTAAAAACCAAATTTGGTGATACCATAGTAAATTCTCATAAACTAGTAAACTAATACAAAATCCTTACAGTTTGGTAGGTCAGAAGTCTTGACCCAGGTCTCCTTGAAATAACATCATCATTGTGTCCACACGGCAGTATATCTTTCTGAATATTGCCAGAGATGAATTGGTCCCTTGCTTTTCCCAGCTTCTAAAGACTACTCCCATTCTTTGGCTCTTACCTTCTTCCATCCTGAAAGCCAGAAAAGGTGCCCAGTCCTCCTCATATCACAACATTCGATATGTTTTTCTGCTTCTATGCTCTGCTTCTAAAGACTTTAGTGATTATGTTGTGCCCACCAGGAGAGTCCAGAATAATGTTCTATTTTTATAACAATAACTAGAGGTCTTAATTTTCTTGTCACGGAAGATATAATACTCACAGATTCTAGGAATTAATACCAGATATATTCTGGGAAGCACATTATTATGCTTTCCATAGAGGTGACAGCATATTTCTTATACCTTTAACTAAAAACAAAACAAAACAAAAAACAAAAACAAGACTATGACATTATGGTAAAGTCGGGCTCATTTGGGGGAGGGGAGGAGTGCTCGAAGGCAGTTCCACTAAGAGATTTTTGCTCTATTAGTGCTGTTGACACATCCAGTAGCAGACGTTTGTATTGTTCAGTTTCATTCCATCCTTTTCAGGTAATGTTCGGGAAATCCTTCTCCCCGTTGATAAGTCTCATGAGACTTCTATCAGTTGCCTTCCTCTGGGTCAGAAACAGAGCATTCAGCCAGCACAGGCCAATAGCATTTTCTTCTTGTGGCAAAGAAATAAGACTGAAAGGGGGTGGGGATGGTTGTTGTGTTTTTGTTTAGTACCCTTGGCTGAATCAACAGAAAACACCAAGCAACTGGCCCATCTGCTCTTTGGAGATGCTGGTTCTGCAGTGTTGGCGCCTGCGCAGCTTTCCAGAGGTTAGTTACCTCTGTTTACTGGCCACTTGCATGAGAGCCTTTTCTGACCTTTGCATGTATCTGTGAACTCCTACAAAGGGTACCTTTTTTGACCTTTTTCCCCTGTTTTATAGCACTCTACTCTTAGTTGATCTTGCTCATTATTTACAACCAATGTCATCCTGAGTTCTTTTCATATTTAACTTACATAACTTCATACATTCAGACAATGGAAATTAATGTATACAGAAATCACAGATAGCAGCAGAATGGTATCTTGTACCCAGGTTTTTCTTCCGACAAATCCTTAACTCTCTCTGCCTTAAGGTTCCATACTCTCAGGACCATCACCATTAATAACATGAATGCAATTCTAAGCTCAGAGAGTGGGACAGACTTGCCTCTTTGACTCTGATGAAAGACAGGCTCCAAAGAGAAAAACTGAGAATTTATGAAAGGTCTCAGGTTAAGTTTGGTGATTTCACAGAGCAGCAAATGTTTGCAAGTTTAGGTGTTAACTTCTGTTCTGGCAATACCAGTCAAAAAATACACATCCCAACACTCAGAGCAAAAGGCATATGCACTTTTGTCAGATACAACAGTAAAATCAGAACATCCAGATCGAATATAGACCTTTTCTGAGTGTGTTACATATGGGAAATGACAAATACATTGTTGGTTTTGCATCTCCCTCTGGGTTTTATTTTTCTTTTTCTTTTCTTTTTCTTTTTTTTTTTTTTTTTTTTTACCAACTTTTGAAGTTGTGTTCCAGTTCCTTTGCAAAAAGCACAGGCCATAATTCCATTTGGACTTTAACTGTTGTTTTCTTTTTTCTTTGAGCAAGTTACTTAACCAGATATTTTAACTTCTTTTTTTTTTATAAGAGATAAATAATAAACCGTGGATAATAAATTAATCTTAAACAATTGAAATCTAACTCTACTTAACAAGAAAATGTCACGGTGTGTTAGAATGATTGGGCAGTTGCCATGTTCATAACTTACTATAAAATGACTGCTTCCTCTGGGAAGCATCACTGTGCCTTCCACCTGATATTCAGTTTGCTATCTTTTGGTTTAGGACGTAACTGCACAATAACGAAATATTGGATTACGGGAAGTAGGTATTCATACTAACTATAATCCTATGATGGCTCAATATTTATGCGGTATAAAATGATGTAAAAGCAAAATAGCTTGGCCATACAAAGAACAATGCTTCATTCCTGTACACTACTCTGGGGGATGCTTTACTCTCAGAGTTCTTAGCAAGCAAGTAAACAACCTAAGAAGTTGGCATTATAAGAAAAACTAGAATATAAGTATGCATTTACTTATTTTTTTAAATTTTTTTCTCACCCCTGAGTTAACAGGGACTGGGGACAAAAGACGGCCAAGCTTCATTGTTCCTAGCCAGAGTTTTAGCATCGTAAAATAGAGACAATAAAACACAAGCTTATTAGGAGTGAGATTACGTTTGCATTGTACAGTGATGGAATACAAGCTACTGTCATGGCGCTTATCAACTGGACAAGTTACTTGATCCTTTACAGCAATCTACTTATTTGAAAAATGCAAGTAATATGCATTCCATTATATATTTATTTTATATATAAGCTGTTTTGCTTTGGTATGTTTTGTTGTGAAGATAGGATAAAAATGGTAAAAGCGTTTTTACAAAGAATTTAAAAATGAGGAAAGCAATTCTTAAAGCAGTTCCCACGGGTTTTCCCTACTGCACAGTGCCACATGTTCACAGGTTAGTAAAAATAGGGTACAGAAGGCAACAGTCTTTCTCCGTACAACCCTCTTCCTACTCTGACAGCCCATAGAAAAACAAACCCTACGGTACAGCAAAGTGACTGGTGGTCCGAGACAGCAAGTGTTCCAGTCTTCAATTACTCAAGAATAGCTGGACAGCTTAAGACTTTTGACACTTATAGAATTCAGAAAAATCCGATTCTGACATAATCCTAGTATAGTACATGATAATGGATTCCTATAGAGGCTTTTCTCATTTTCAAAATATGTTTGCAATTATAAGTGATCGTTGATATTAGCTAACCAATAATCATACTGTACTTGTAAGGCATGATTACCTAAAATACTCCTACTGACCCTATAAATCATGCACGTATGTCTAATGACTAGCTTGAATGATAAAAGTAACTGTGCATAATTTGACCCTTTCTTTACCATTATTTTCAACCAATGAGTCTCTAATAATAGGGCAGCCATCTCTTCTGTAAGCCATAATTATTAAATGAGCAGTGTAAACAAACCAAAATGATGGTATAGAGAAACATGACAAGGAATTTAAAATTGCTCATCACATCTTCTGTATTATGAACAAATAATTTAATTCCTCATCAAAATGGACAGAAAAAAGGCAAATAACTGTTTTGGCAAAGCTCAATCTTTTTTGTTTACTTATTGCAGGATATAGTTAGGGTATATATAACTTCCTTTTATGTATGTGAGTATTCATGTTTGCATGTAAGTGGACACACCTGTGGGGGGGTACATGTCACATGTGTGCATGTGCAAGCTCAAGATTGATGTTAGACGCCTCCCTCCATCATTTTCCACCTTATATAGTGAGGGAGGGGTCTTGCAGAACCTGGAGTTCATAGTTTCTACCAGTCTGGCTAACCCTAGCCTGGCTGGTGAGCTTGCTCCCAGGATTCCATCTCTATCACCTGAATAGCTAGCATTCCCATGTGAGTTTTAAGTGGGATCTAGAAATAGAAATCTGGCCTTCAAGCTTGCCAAGTAAGAGACTTACCTGGCAAGAGTTCTTTTAAGATCCTATCTCTCTCAGTGGCAGCAGTGGCCTTCTTTCCAAATGATGATTTACTAAGTGGATGGCAGCTCTCTTATTAGAGACTAATGATCGAAATTAATGTTAAAGAAGAAAATTATGCACGCTTGTCATTTACACTAGTCTTCAGACATTTATACCTATTAAAAGTCACCATTATGGAAGCAGCAGGAGTATTCTAGGCTGCTAGATTCTTCTCAGAACAAAATACATAAAATTTAGTTGTATGTAGTTTGCTACTGAACTTTTAAAGTACACATGACAAAATATCACACCATGCCATATGTAACTGGAAAGAGGTGTGAGATCACTGCACACTGACCAAAAGGAAAAAAAAAAACTTACATTGTTTAGTTCACTTGTCTTTCTTCCTTCCTTTATTTTTGAGACAGAGTTTGTGTCACCCTGGCTGTCCTAGAACTCACTATGTAGACCAGGGTGACCTTAAAGTCACAGAGATCCACCTGCCTCTGCTTCCTGAGTCTTGATTAAAGGTGTGGTCACTATGTCTGGTCCACTGGATTCCTTGTTTTCCCCATTTGTATTTAATAGAAAGTCAGAAAACATATTCAGTTTCCTCAAGGTGTGAACTGATTGTCCATCTATCTTCTCAGGTCAGCAGGATTTCATATGGAGGGGCTGTAATCCACCACAACCTCCACAGATGTCTGACTTACAGTATGAACAAAAAGCCACACGTCGGAGCCCAGCTGCCTATCAGAAGAAGGACAGAACACTTCTGTCTATCCTTGGTTCCTGAGTGGGTTCTTTGGTTGGAACTAGGAACCCAATTAATACCAGAGCTTATTAACAAGAGAAATTAACGTGTAAATTATTAACTTTACAAGTATATGAGTATCTTCACAAAAAGTGAAATCTGATGATAAATCTGAAGATGTGACTAATACAGCAACTTCATCTTGTTTTAGACAAATAAGAATTTTGTAAACGACTAATTGGACAAATGTACATGTGGACAGTAGCACAGTAAGTTCCAGGGATGTACTTAAAAGACATATTTGTGGGGGTGTGTTTGAGAGTTATGTCAGAATTTGTTTATTCCAGCCCATTGCAGCCCCGATTGGTAGTGTCTCATAACCAAGGTTAGTCTGTCCTTGGAATATAAAGGACATATATTTCATAGGGATCTTATGAGGACAAACTAGTTACTATTTGTATTAA
Organism: Cricetomys ansorgei; assembly: GCA_026225945.1. Taxonomy (NCBI): domain Eukaryota; kingdom Metazoa; phylum Chordata; class Mammalia; order Rodentia; family Nesomyidae; genus Cricetomys; species Cricetomys ansorgei. Next base: position 3,490,992 of record JAMJFZ010000558.1, read on the forward strand.
CATTTAGGATGCTATATGCCTGATGTAGATGCTTGGTAATTTAACATACCAGAAAAATAAAAAATAAAAAATAGAAGGATGAATTTGTTTAGAATCTACCAGTTACTGCTGCTTTTTTTCCCCCAATAACAAAAACTTAAAAAAATACTGAGAAATTTCCCCAGTTTACTTTTAAGTCAACAGATACCCGCCCATTAAATGCCTACTGTGTTTGGTGCTCCGAAGACACAAAACAAATCTACACGCTATCTGCTCTTTCAGAGGTTAATGATCCTGTTCTAAATTTGGAATGCGTGTTTACATAGCAAAGCTCAAAAGATCAAAAAATCTCTAAAGGGCAATGTAACTACCTAATACACCTAACCAACTCACAGAAAATTCAAGTACTCTGAGATGCATGAAAGCTCAATAAGGAATTGGGAATGTGTTTATTTTGAAACCTGCACGTTTGGTGACTGCGGTGATGCACGTAACGGTACTGGGGTAAAAACAGTAGCATTTGCCCATCATCTCCCCATAGGGAATCCGGCAGGGCTTGTGATGGCGATCAGGTGGCGGACCATGGAGAGCGAACGCCTGAAGGAAAAACCTTGGAGGAGGTGACGGACCTGGTGTGTTGGGAGGAGACGGGTCTGTGGAAAGGGAAGAGGCTCCGGCGGCGGCTGGAGGCGGGGAGCAGGCGTCGCCGGCCGGTGGGGCCCAGGGGCGCAGGCAGGAGGGCGGCCTCTGCGCGCGGAACGCGAGCCGCGCGGCCGCGGCAGCAAACCGAGCTCCTCGGCAACGCGGCCCCCGCCCGGCTCTGCGGCACCGGATGCCACGCCGGGGAAGGATTCGGAATTCTTCCAAGCTAACGGTTTCCGTGCCTCTCCGCTACTTCGGGATGGGCTTCAGAGCGCAGGTCGAACATCCGCGGCGAAGAGCCACCGACCGCCGCCGGACCCCAGCGCAGAAAGGGGGACGGGGTGTGGAAGGGTGCCGTCCGCCGGGGGGCTCGCGCCACGTCACTTCCGGCGCGCCCGCCCGCGAACAGGAGCCGGGGCCGAGGTCGCGCGCCGGGTGTGCGGCGGCTGCCGGGGGCGTGCGGTGCCGGGGGCGCGCCTGGAGGGCGGGCTCGGGAAGGGGGAGTGTCCGCGCGCCGCCGCCGCCGCCGTCCCCGTCGCTGCCCCGGGAGCTCGTCGCATCTCTCGCGGAGGCCGGGCTGCTCCGCGCGTCCCGACGCCGCGCTCCAGGGTCCGTGGGAGCGGAGCAAGAGCGGGAGCAGCTGCGGAGCGCGGGGGGCGGCGGGACGGCCCGTTCCCCTGCCCTCCCTCCCGGGCCATGGGGAACACTGCGATCGCCAAGAAGGGCAGCGAGGTGGAGAGCGGTGAGTCGGGTCGGAGGCCTGGGCTCGGTTCCCGCCGGACGGGCCGTGGTGCAGCGCCCCGGGCCGGAGTCCCCCGGGGCCGCGAGGCACAGCCGGGCCTAGCAGCGGCCTCTCTAGCAGTTCCCGGGCCCCGGGGCCCGCCGCCTTCCCCTCCGCCCCCTCCCCCACTAGGGCTCGGGGTGAGGGCCGGGCTCCCGGGCTTGTCGGGGAGAGAGAGGGCGGGCAGAGCGGTCCCTGCGATTCCCTTTCTCCCTGGAGCGAGAAGGACTGCCACGGTCTGGAACGCTTCCCCAAATATGGTCCTTGGAAAGAAGTCCCTTTTGTGATCGCACCCTCGGCCCTTTTCCTTTCTCCCAGCGCCCCCAGCAACCCGACCCTCTTTTGGGGAGCTACAGGTAGTGCTTTGGGGTTGAGCTGGCTCTTTTTCCTCCCATCTCCTGGATACATCCTAGTCTTACCACAAGGTGAGGCGACGTTAACCCTCAGTGTCGAAGGCTCTTTCATCTCGTAGATGAGAGATGACAAACATGAGCACAAGCAGCAACTTTATCCATTCGTGAAAAAGAGCGAGGCAGTTTTGCGTTTACTCTAGACATCCAGGAATGAGCCAGGATGCCCGAGAAACTTAAGGGTCTTTCGGAATTGAAGTGCTCCCAGACATGGTTGGTTGATTGCTTCTGAGAGCAGAAAGTGCAGACATTCAGTACTTCACACCAAATCTAAAGGCAAAAGGGTCGTGGAAATTGAATTTCTATGTGGCAGTGTGGTCTTTTATCTAACCACAGACATATACACATATAGTGTAACAGGTTGTGAAAGAAAAATTGTGTGCTATTATAAGGTTTATATTAGATTTTATAATTCAGAATAATAAAGACGGTGCTTGCTGTTTGTACGTGGCCGTAGGTAAATGACATCCCAGCGCTTGAAGTAAACCTGGCAATTTGTTCATGTTTCTGTAAATAATATCTTCCGATGTGTCTTTATTTATAACAGAAGAATGAAGCTAACAGTATAATTAGCTTGAAGCAAACAGCTTTTGATCTGTATGAATAAAGCAGAATTGAATTGACCGAAGGGGGTCTAGCTGTTTGTTTTGTGTAATGTAAACAACAAAGTCAGATTTTGTGGTTTATGTTCCATCAATAAGATCTGTTCCAGAAAAGTTGCAAGTACAAACTGTTTGTGAGCACGTGCCAAAGGGACTCTGAAAAGCTAATGTAGAAGCAGGACTTCCTTGTTCTTTTTTATTCATTATGTATTAAATATAGTGACTAATTGTGCAGATTCACAAAGAATAGAATATGACAAAATTTTATACCCACATTGCTATTTCTCTGTGTCTCTTGTACTGTGTGTGCTAATTGTGTTTGTTATGAAAATGAGCTTGATAATTGAATCGGCCCAATGATTTTTCTTAGCAAGTGACGTCTTGTACAGTTCTTGTATTTTTAATGATAGCCGCTCTCCTGTAATCTGTATATTTCAGCTATTAAGCTTCCAACAAGTTTTCCCCTAAACAGTGTTAATGTAAACTGATAGCTATGACGAAATCTTGTGTAAGTTTATTTATAGAAACTGAAGACCATATATTATATAATTATATAGAAGATTATAGTAGTTGGAAAAAACGTTGTAACGTGTCAAAAGAAGATAGCAAATATTGTCTCAGGAAAATCCTGAGACATTTATGGATCGGCTTCCATGGTTTCATTTGGACCAACGTTAGCTGATGTGTGCTGCTGTTCTTTTGTACAAAGAAACTGTATTATGTTTTAAAACATAATGACAGAACACGTCTTACCATTATGTACCTAACTGTTCTGTGTGTTTTTCAAATGAATTACTATTGAAATTTTGTGGCTCAAAATTTGAATATAATTATTTAAATTTCTCTTGATACACAGAATAAACTTTTAGAAATCTATGTGATCTGAAAGAGTTCAGTCTGTGCAGTCATCCTGTCTCAAGGCCCAAATGCCAGTCCTCTAAAGCAACTGGGGTTGGGATCATGTTATTAACAGCAGAGTAAAGAACAGCTCTGATGCTCAGAGTTCATCCTGCATCTCTAGATAATTAATCCCTCCTCTTTCAGAGTATTTACCAAGTGTTTTGGGTTTAGTTGTAGAGCCTGTGGACAAAATATTAAAATTTTACTATCTAGTGTCAGCTGAAAGGTGAAATGTAAGCACTAACATTCTGAAAGTAGAAAATGGAACTCTGAAAATTATCAGCAGGGAAGTATTTGATTTGAAGAGCTAATTACAGATATGAAGTTAAGATTTGCTATTTGATGAGGATTGAACCTCCCACAGACAGGTAATTCTAGAGCTTAATTCTAAAAATATTCCCAAAGAATGAAGTTGGGCAAAAAGGTAAATGAGAAGGTTCTGTTGTTGTTGTTCTGAGCTTTGACGTCTGGGGCTTCCTGTGCTCATTAATACTTTCCCCCTATAACTCACTAAATTAAAGGACTCCGTTCTCGTCCTCACAGTTCATAGAGATAAATTAATTTGAGTTCTGTGGAAAACTGGGGTGTTTCATAGAACAATTTTTGTTATTATATACTTCTATACGTTTTTAAAATTAAACTTGAAATAAATGTCTTTTAAATTTTGAGTATACTTATTGAAACATCAGTTAACACTCAGAAACATAAAACTTTTATTAGAAACAAGAGGTTACAACCCTCAGATGTGCTTTCAGTCCTTGTAATTCAAGACTCTTGCTTTGAATTCAGTGTTTTACTCACATACCCTGACTAATACAAGAACACATGCTTTTCTTTTAATCTGGGAGGTGTTTTTTTTTCTTTTAAAAAATACATTGCATCTAATGGCTGCTTATGGAGCTCTGTATTACACCCTCGTGGTAAACATGTTCAGGTGTAGGAGTGAAAAATGTTGTTTGAAATTTGGGTGTTAATTCTCCCATGATTAGAAATATGAAAGCCACCCTGTAGCCTAGTGGTTATATAATGGTTTTTGGAAATGACCTTGAAGGTTAGTCTGAACATGGTAGCCCACACCTTTAATCCCAGCACTGGAGAGGCAGAGGCAGGCTGATCTCTGGAATTCAAGACCAACCTCCTCTGCATAGCAAGTTCAGGCCAACAGTAGTGACATTGTAGGACCTTGTCTCCCCAGAAAAAAAGGGGGAAAAAACTCTTGAGAGTCAATAGAAATTGATCAAAGAAAGTCATTAGTAGATCAGGTTCAACAAATGTAAACTTTTTAACATTTTTTGAGAACTAGTGTGCACTACTTCTCTAGGCACTTTGCATACACTGTCATATAAACTTTTACAAATCTGATAGAATATCTCCTTGTTAGGGTTTCATTACTGTGAAGAGACACCATGACCATGACAATTCTTATAAAGGAAAACATTTAATTGTGGCTAGTTTACAATTCAGAGGTTTAGTCCATTGTCAACATGGTGGCGTGCAGGCAGACATGATGCTGGAGGGTAGCTGAGAGCCCTACATCCGAATCTGCAGACAGCAGGAAGACAAAGCTTGAGCCCCTGAAACCTCAAAGCCCGCCCCCAGTAACATACTTCCTCCAACAAGGTCGCACCTTCTAATAGTACCATTCCCTATGAGTCTGTAGGGGCCATTTTCATTCAGACTACCACACAGTGGTTCCAATATTGCACCATTTTCAAAAATGGTAAAGAAGGGTAAAAAAAAAAGTAGTATGTAACTTGTTTAAAGTCGTGCAGTAAGTAATTAGTTAAGGAGTGACATTTTGAACTTAGACAAGCTAATCTCAGAACCTGTGACTCTGGGGGCTTATGCTGAGTATCATCATGATATCTTTTAGTATCAAATTTCAGGACACACAGAGTAGCTCAGTTTGTTTCAATTTATAAATTATAACACATTGTGGATGCTTTCAGTAATGGCTTCATTTGGATCTGCTAACTATCTGAAAGAAGAAAGATTATCTTTCCTGTTCCATTCTCCAGATTCATGTTCTGTAAGATGGGGCTGAAGGACTAAATTACCTTTCAACATGGTAAATGCTGATCATATTATACCCTTAGGACCTTCAGTGCTGTGTGTTTGTTTATTCTTCATTTTTAAATGTATATCTTATCTTCCTGTTAGAGAGCAAGCCAAAAAGTCATTTGAACTTACATTGCTATTATTAATGTGTTTAGAATTTTGCATCTTACCAAGATTTCAAATCGCTCCATGTATCTATCTATCTCCTATGATGACAGGAGTGTTCTACACTTATGCTGCCCGGCGAAGTGGTTTCTACTTAGATGTGGCTATTGAGAACTTAAAATGCATCTGCTGCCACGAAGGACTGAGACTTTACCTTGCACTTGTCTAGTTGGTGTTTGGTGTAATGGTAGCCCATGTTTTTGACAGAGTTGTCTTTACATATAATAAAAAATGCTAACCCTTCTTTCTGTAATTTTGGTAATTTGATAATCATGAATGTATTTAGATGAAAAAAATTCTAGATTTATGTTTTCTCAAATCATCAGCATTTCTTCTAAGTAACAATTTTATAAACTTAGTTAACAAATTATGGTTTAGTAATTTATATATATTCATGAAGTTACCTCAAGTTCCTTTTGGTAGTGCTTAGTAATACATACAGGAATGCGTACTTTGGCTAAAAAGAAAAAAAAATTAGGATTAAACGTTGACAAGAAATGAATTTGGTGTTCTCTTGCATCTTGGTTATGTCTTTGAACCTTTTATTTATCCAATTGATTTTTAAAGGATATTTAGGAGTAGATATTTGTCAGTAGATTGGCAGAGGTACTTGGGTAGTCTTCCTTGGGTTAAAAGAAAAAAAATCAAAATTATGAACTTAATTTTGATTGATAAACACATATGATCTCATTTGTATGGATTATTGTTTAAAATTATCTCCTTTTTGGGAATCACTTTTCCTATTCTGCTCAGACTCCCTGACACAAACGAAGACAGACTGTTGTTTCCTATTGCTGGCAGCAGGATAATTGAGAAGCATGAAAGCCAGCTTAGAAAAGTCAGCCATGGCTGAGAGGCAGGAACAGCCCTGGAAAAGAGTCTGGGTAAGCCAGATAGCTGTTAAGATCCTGACGGACAGTTACAAGTTATCCATAGTTAATTTTGATAATTCATTGAATTAATGAAACAAGCAATTATAATTTATAAGATGAAGAATATAGGTAGATGCTAGTAAATGCTAGTATAGATTCATGGGCAAATTTCCTCACATAAATATAAATTTTTAGTGAATAGTTATTTTAAATAGAAAAATATGAAATTTATAGAAAATAAATATATGTATATCAGCTCTATATTATTTACAGCATTTAATCTTTGTTTTTTAAAAATAGATACTCCTTCTGGGTCTGGAGAGTTGGCCCAGGGGATAAAGCGTCTGTCGCGCAAGCAGGAGGACCTGAGTTCACATCACAGAACTCATGGAAAGCCAGGCACAGTGGTGCACATCTGTAGTCAGTGCATTTATGGTGAGATTGGAGGCCAGGGCAGGGGAATTCCTGGAAGCTGCAGTTTAGCTAGTCTGCTGTACTCAGCTGCAGACAACAGATGCCCGTGTCAGACAGGGTGGACGTTGAGGACCAACAGCTGCGACCAGTTTCCCTGCTCTCTACGTGTGTATCCGCACTCCCATACATACAGGCACACCAGCATGTTCCTCCAAGAGTGTCCTGTAGTGGTGACACACACCTGTAATACCAGTAGTACATAGGCTGGGACAGGACATCTTGAGTTAAAGGCTAGCCTGGGCTAAATCATGAGAAAACTGGACACAGACATAAATACTCTAAGTAGTTTTTTCCATTGGGCCTCCATCCATTTGCTCATTCATTTATTCAGTACACAGAAGTGAGCCAGTATGTGTTAGAGTGTACACGAGTCTGTAAGAATGAAGATTGCTTATATTCCCAAAAAAGGAAATAGAAAACAACACCAAAAATAAAATTTCATGAAAGGTTAGTAGGAAGCCGAGAGAAGGAATGGTCTTTCCCGTTGGGATGAGGTAGATGAGGTTCAGAAACGACTTTGGAGGAAACGCAACCTTAGTGGGATACTGAAGGTGGGCAACATTCACCAGAGGGATTACAGGAGAAGTTCGAAGAGAAACAGCACATGTCACAATTAGGAGGTAGATCGTCTGTTAGAACTGAGTGGGAGAGTATGGCGTCGGCAGTAGCGATTGTACAATGAAAGATCTAAAAAGACAGAGGCCTCATGGGAGGACTCAGAGTTTTATTCTTAAGACAACCATTCTAGACTTTGAAGTCAGGGAGAGAGATGTGATCAAATGTGGGTTTTAAAAATAAATTGTTGACCTTCATGTGGACATTTAGCTCCAGTGGCTTTTAGTGTGTTTAGTGTGTGGGATGCAGGCAGCGAGTTGCTTTCCCATAGCTCATACAATAGAAGAAAGACTTGGGTGTGGTGTTAAAATTTGATTTGCTGTTCTGTGTCTAAGCAAATGATTGTTGGAGTTAAATGTGGGATTCTTCTAAAGACAGAAAAACAGTAATTAAATTACTGCACTAGCTTAGTTGAAATTGGTTCTGCCATTATGGATGTCATGTCTTTTATACGTCTTGTTATGACAAGATGTGAGGGCCATACCTTAGGGCCGTGCTTGAGATTCACATGTTGACTCTTCCATGACTATTGAAACTTCCGCTTTACGCAATAATTGAATTTCAATCTGAAAGTTTGTGGCAAACCTGTCTTTTCCATGTAGATCTTATCTTTAAAATTAAGAGAGTCTTTGAGATTTGACTGTTTTATGGTCTCACTTTGTAAAATTTGTTTATCATTCTTTTTTAGTAGGTGACCATATAGCAGCAGAAGACCCTCCTGTGTGAGCCACGCATTTGAAAGAATATGTTAGTCCAGGTATTACTTAGCTTCCTTTACAGGGACTGGCTGTGCTGCTAATTTAGCTCCTCAAAAACCAGTCAGCTTCCGGGCAGAGCAGGAGTCACGTGTATTCATGGGGTTGGATGTGCTTCATTTTCAGCTGTAGTTCTGAGATCGATAAATGATTCTGCAACTCAGACTTAGCACAGGAAATACTCATGTGTTTGTCATTCAGTCCTTTGATCATTCTCAGTCAATACTGGGTGCCTGGTTCAGACCAGGCACTGCACTAAGTATAGATGCAAATAAAAGAGAGACTTGACTCTCGCCTCACACCGGAAGACAGCTACACACAGCTGTTTATGGTACAACGCAGGACACATGGGCGTGGCACCAGTACGAGGGCAGAAATGAAGCCTGGGGATTTATATAGGGAAGAGCGCAGAATTCCTAGCAGTCTGCAGTTAGCTGTTCCTTTTAACATGTCACACCTGTGTTTGTAGCATGTCAACTGCTTTGTTTTCTCTACTGGACAGTGTGATCTGTGTGGCAGAAACAGATTCTATCAGTGTGTGTGCTTTTTAATACAAGTTTATTTTATTTGGAATAAAAATGCTTACACATCTTTCCCTTACAAGCAAACTGCTTGGATGGATTGCTGGGCAGAAACCAAGCTGAAGCAAAGCTCCATTCTGTTCTGATTTGTATTTGAGGGCAGGGAGGAAGACACTACTTTGTTCTTTTAAATAACTGACCTTCCCTGAGGCTTGTCATAGAAGTGTAAACAGTGTAACTGAATCCACCATGACTGCATTGCTATAGGTCATCTCATGCCGCCTACATGTTCTGAGATCACACACATACCTACCAATACAGATGTGAAGTTTGCTGTATCACAGTTACGTATGAGACTATGGTGGGCAGGTTAACAGAGGAAGAGTAATTTGGAACTTGTTTTACACCAGGTTTAGAAGAAAGCACTAGCATTCTCTGAAATACCAGGTTATGCTAAAGACTCTGCCCAAGTTCTCTGTTTCACTTTGGTTCATTTCAGCTTTGTGAGTGACATGCTGTTTGATCCATCTGCTTATAGAACAAGCCCACCAGAAGGTATTCAAGCACAGATACCCATTCCTTCAATGTCTGCATTGTCGACAGTATTTTGAATGTTAAGTAGAAATACAAATGGGCAAAACTCAAAAATTCCCAGCGTCTCTGGCTGCAGTGGAACTGGGGGGAGGGAAGCAGCAAGAGATGAAAACGAGCAAACATTCATGTTCAGAGGTGTGGGTCGAGTCTTTGGGTTTAGAAACAAGTCCACAGAGAAACTGCTGCCGTGGAATTCCTAGGAAACTTCATTTGCCTCCCAGTATGAACCCCAAAAACCCTAATCCAAAGGTCTGAAAACTAGTTATGAGATGCTGTAAACGATCAAGCAGTTAGAGAAGGAAGAGTGTCATCCACAAACTGCAGTTTGTAGTGTAGCCTGCTTAGCAGTTGATGGATCAGGGAAAGCCACTGAAGTACCAGACATGCTTTGAAACCTAGGCATAAAAGGTACTGAACAGCTCGTGTGTGCACAGCAGTAACAAGACTTAAGGCTTGGAAATTTTCTAAACAATAAAATGTCTTAATACATTGACTTGACATTAAATGTAGCAGAATTTTAAAAAAAATTACAAGTACATATAGTGATAACATACACAAAATCAAGGCTTTAACTGTAGTTTCAACATCTATCCCACAAGGCTGGAAAATGATAACTTTCTTTTAATGGTTCTTTTTAGAACCATTGCATGATGGAATTAGACTAGTCCAAGTTAAAAGCAAACCCCAAATGGTTAGTTATACAAGCTGTGACGGTTTTAAACTTGTCACAAGGGACAGAAGGGAAAATCTACTTGTTGCAAGAAAATCCTCACTAAGATTCAGAGTGCCACAAGCACTTAAAACTCACGTACCTCCAGCTGGACACCCTACCCCCCAGCCTCTATCAGGAACTGGTGTATGTTCCTAGGCTGGTTACCCTGTAGGTGAATTACACTTAGGGAGGTGCTCAATTGCAGCACCTTTACTGGCAAATTTCTTAATGCCTTTACTAGTTTCTTTTTATTGTAATCAGCAATCTCTGGGTCAGTAGTGAGGGTCTTCCTGCCATTTCTTTGCTGAATTCTTACAAGGATAGAATCCTCAATGCCAGTAGGAAGCAGGCCATCCCCCTTCCTAGGATCAGCATGGGATCGAAAGAGTGTATAGTGGATGTATCATATGGTTTCTTTTCCTTGGTGGAAACAGCCTGCAGAAGGCTAATGTGGAGGGGTGAGGGTGTGGAGCATCAGGAAGCAAGGGGACTCATGGCAGGGGGAGGCAGCCGAGTCCTAGGTGACCTGGAGCTGCTAACTTGGTTAAATAGGAAAGTGTCACTCATTTGTTCATTATTTATAAGTCACTTATTCATTGTATGAGCACCCCATGTTGAGTCCTCTTCCTTTCACATACTGGAGATGCCTACATAGTCGGCCTTTATAACTAAGATATTAAGAAGCTCCTTGGAAGTTCAGACTTCATTAAAAATCAGTTATTGAGTTTTATACCCCTTTATGACTAAAATTGCCATCTTCATGATAATGAACCAGAACCCAGCTACCTGAGCTTTAGATAGTATGATGGTGAGTTTCCACTCAGACCTCCAGTAACTGTTCTAGAAGCTTTTAGGCTGAAGTCTGTGGCTTTTGGTCCATGCCACAATACACTGTTGCCTGTCTTCATTTTAGCAATGTATATCTCTCACATGGGCTCTTAAACCACTGTCACAGATCTCTCTGAGACATCAAGCCTCCCTCTATGTCCTCTGGCTAGTCGAAGGTCACTGGCTTTTTTTTTTTTCTATAAATGATCAAACTTAAAAGAAGTTTTGTTTCATAGATCTGAAACCCTGAGATTACGCAGACCACTGTGCTGTCATCAAAGACTGCTCTGCACTGCTCTGTCTTCATGGGCATTCGTCTGATGCATGTTATACTGGGCATATATGCCCATTTTCAGAGGACGTTGTAATTACGTAGTAGCCAGACATTGACAACTTCACATTTCACTAAACTCCCGTGGGAGCATGGGTGACAAATCTAGCGGCTGTGCCTAAGGTTCCGGAGGATGGGGTCCATCATGGCAGGAAAGGCATGGTATGGCCACAGGACCAGAAATCTGCGCTGATGACATCTTCATCCGCACAGGAAGCAGAGAGCTTGTTTAGTATCTGGACTCAGAGTGTGCCAGGGTTGTTGGCTCATGTCATAGTGAAAACTAAAACCGTGGGTGGTTTGATGAATGATAAAAATATCAAACTTGGGGTCTGGAGAGATGGCTCAGTGGTTAAGCGCACTTGCGCTGTCTTTCGGAGGATCTGGTTTTGATTCCTAGCACCTACATGGTGGTTCACAACCATCTGTAACTCCCATCTCCAGAGGAGCTGCCGTTCTCGTCTGACCTCCACAGACATGAGACGTGCACATGGTGCACAGACCTTTATGCAGGCAAAACACCCATATTCATAAAATCTTAAATATTTGATTGTATTTTGGAAGTGTTTATAACCCCACCTGCACCCCCCATGGCGGTACTTGACCTTTACTGCATTGACCATTGTGGGGCAATAGCTACTTTACCCATGAGGCTGCCTTTCTTTAGTAAAGGACAATTTAATGTATCAAAGTAATATCACATTTTTAAAAGGTGTGTGTGTGTGTGTGTGTGTGTGTGTGTGTATGTGTGTGAATGTGTGTGTGAGATGACAGTCAAGACGACAGTATCCAAAACCTTTGCAACTCTTTGTATGATTTATCTGCCTGATAAAAACCCAACTCTGAGAGACGCAGCTCTCCTCCTTCACAGTGCTTTCAGCCAAGAGTTGAACACTTGGAGAAAGCATGTGGAAGGGTGCTATAAATTCACTGCCATCCTCAACTGGGCTGTCAGCACAGTGACAGTTTTACTACATTTCTCTGAAAAACGATCATTCTTCTGTTTCATGATTTCCGTTTCATTCTTCTGTCTTCTCCACTATCTTCCTCATTCTAATAATAATCTTACCTCACATGTCACAGTGAAAATCAGATACTGGATGGGAAGTCCTTCAACCTCTCTCTGTCCGACTCTCGCATCTCCTGTATGTTACCTGTATTTTTCTGCCTTATGGAAGTCATTATGTCCCCCTACGTGTAGGACCTTACAGCAGTGACATCTGCTTATGTAAATAGTTTGGACAGAGCTCAACCTCAGCTTGTCTCTGCTCTCTTTGCCCTCACCTAACTCAGCTCACAGGCTGGAGACTGGGGTCTGCTTTATATTCATTCTGTCCTATGAAACAGAACTGTGAGACCGTGCTAATGACATTGAGTAAAGCTATTTTGTGTGGATATAATTTACTTCTAAACAGTAGTCACGGGACTGCAAGAAGGCTGGCTCATCAGGTAGAGATTCCTGCTGCCAAGCTTTGTCATCTGAGCTCTGTCTTTGGAATCCACATGGAGGAAGAAGAAAAGTACTGTCTTCTGATGTCTGCATGCAGATTTTATCCGGTCCATATTTGGCACTATTCACCACTACAGTATTGAATTTTAAGTCATTAACAGTGTTTCTCTCTGCTCATTTATGTCTTCCTTCATTTCTTTTCATAATACTTCATAGCATCCTGTACATTTAAAAATGGGAGTTAGTCTTAGTTTTTACATGCAATTTGATGCTACTCTAAATGCTATAGTTGTGAAAATTTCCCAGTAGGATTCAATATTTTATACTGACCTATCTAGGAACCTTGATAATTTTATTAATTTTAAGTTGTATGTGGAAGTGTGTGTGTGTGTGTGTGTGTGTGTGTGTGTGTGTGTGTGTGTGTGTAGTTTCTGTTGCTGCGACAATACCTAAGAACCTACAAGGAGGGGAGATTTGTTTGGCTTATGGTATCACAGATCCTCAGGCCTCTGATCAGATGCTCAGCAGGCTCTGCTACTTTGACCTATGACAGACAGAGCATCTTGAGCATTAGCATGTGTGTGGTAGGGCAAAATGGTTCACCTCGTGGCAGCCAGGAGAAGGATCTAGGAAGGCTCCAGGTGTCATTGTCCTTTCAGGGCTTCTTTAGTGTCACCTAGTGACACCTTTATCTGATTAAACACCTATTATTTGTCTAACATATACAACTTACACATTGTGCATATGTTATGTATGTGTATATATGTGTGTGTGTGTATGTATGAGTATAATATACTATTACTTACGTACGTATTTCTCGTATATGTATAAGAACCTATACATATATAATAGAGAATGGGTGTTCTGGTTAGCTTCAGCTGTCAGCTTGACACAGCCCGAAGTCATCATAGGGAGTCTTAATTGGGGGATTGCTCAGATACCATTGGCCTGTGGCCTTAGTTGTGAAAGATTGTCTTGAAAGATGATTGTTGATATGTGAGGGTCTAGCCCACTGAAAGTGGCAGCACCCCTAAGCAGGTGGCTCTGGCCTATATAAGAAAGCGTGTTGAGCAAGCCGTATTCCTTCATGGGTCTTGCCTCTAGCATCGGGCCTTGAGCTCCTCCCCTTACTTCCCTCAATGGTGGATTGACCTGAAAGTATAAGCCTACAAACCCATTGGTCATGGTGTTTGTTTATCACAACAGAAAACAAATTAGAACAATGGGTAATCTATTAAAAGTTATTTTCATAGCTGTGAATCTTTAATGTTAAACCAATATTGTATATCTAGGAAATGCTCCACTTTGTTATGAAATGTTATCATTTTGTATCCTTTATGTAGAAGTGAATTTAGTTTGCTGAAGTTTTCTATATATTTTGATTTCTGTGGCATTTTCTTTGACTAAAGTCTTCTAATATTTTGTTTTCAAATGTTTGAGATTTTTTTAAATTTCATTGGGATTAGGATATATTTTTGAAAGACTTTTGAGTTGTAAAAAATTTTGAACTTGATATGTGAGCCACTATACAGGGGTATAATCGCTTCTGGAAATGTCCTGTTGATTTTGAAGAGTGTGTGCTCTCCTTGTTGCCTACGGTGTTCCCGTGCTCTTGCAACCCGTGGGCATTACGCAGTTCAGACAGAGTTGGTCACCGTGTGTGGCTCACTGGTATTTATTTTTCTGGTAATCTTGAAACTGTTAGTTAAATGTTTGCAGTCTCTCACTGGATCTGTGCTTCTTGTCAGTCTGTCAAATTTCATTTTAAATACTTTAATTCTATACTTTAAGATGAATGATTTTAGTAGTTATTTTTCCTTTTATCGTTACTCAGTGCCCCTATAATACTTCCATCTTTAGTTTGTCAGATATTAGTTTAGTTCATCTGCTAATTCTTGCCATATGCATATCATACTTTTCTTAGTAATCTTTCAACTTCTTAATACTTATACTTAAGAACGTCTCTAGAATAATTGAGATTTTACTAATCAACCCTAAATATTTTCTAAGTAGTTTCTTTATGGACTGGTGTATTTGCTGATATATTTGGTTTTTTGCCTACCACTTTCTTTTTAAGCCCCTTTTCTCACTTTGTTTCAGATCTTCCTGTTCAACATTGTATGTTTACTTGTTGGTTTAAATTACTCTTAGTTTCTCTAGATATTATATTTATCCTTGACATAATACCCTGTAATAGAAATTACTTTGTAAGTTCCAATGAATATTAAGAGCCATGTCGTGCTATTGGCCATTCCCTTCTTTATTCTTAACTGTATTTTTTAATGTACTTTAATTCTACATCTAATTAGAGTCCCATTATGGTTATTCCTTGCCATTAATTGATTGGATACTGGGGATAAAAACTTGTAATCACAGAATGATTCCTAGGGTGTGCTTTCAGATCGGCAGCTGTCTACCTAGCTCACTGGCCATCAGAAGACACTGGTGGCTACAGCGGGAAGATCTGGAGCTCTCCTGGAGCAGATCTTGGTGCCTGGTCATTAGTGACCTTGTTCTAATGCTCAGTCTGTTTTGTAGCCCTTTTGAGACTTGCCATCCTCTGTTGTTTCTTATTTGCAACACGATTGTTAACTTTGCTTATAAATGATTTCAAAACATCCATAAGACTCATTCTTTGACTGGAGAAAGTGTACTAGTCTTTTTTCTCATAACTCAGTAGCTCTTAAAAATAAGCTTATAAACAGAAAGTAGTTAACGCTTGTTAAAAAAAAAAGTAGTATAAACTAAATTATTCTTGGTTTTTGACTAGTTTGGAATTGGGGTTATTGTTGTTTTTCAAGTGTCAGTAGCCTAACTCAAAGACTAGAACAGAAAGGGAAACGGGCTGTGCTGGGAAACACCTGTGATCCCGTCACTAGGGAGACTAGAGGCAGGTAGATCACCAAGTTCACAGCCAAATTAGGTTCCATAAGAGCTTGTCTCAAAAAAAAAAAAAAAAAGAGAGAGAGAGAAAGAAAATAATTTTCAGGTAATTTGAGAGCAAAAGCGTAAGACTGCTGTTAGGCATCACGGTATCCAGGGTCTCGGTTCTGTGCCTGCCATCTTTGCCTTAGAATGCTAATGTAGCCTTTTCAGTTACTCAGAACGCGGAGCTGCCGTGATGCAGATACAGCCGCCTGCTGCCAGAAGCGCTGCAGACAGTAAGAGATGCTCATAGTAGGGGCTTGGTTTGTATCTCAGACCTCAGCAATGGAGAGTCCAGGAAATGTGCTTTGTACCTTTCCCTCTCCTACCATCACAGGAGAAGGGAAAGCGTGCGGGGGGCCTCTCCCTGGCTTCCAGTGTTGTCTGTGTCTCTGCTTACACTCTTCTACTGCCGGTCCACAGCAAGAGCATTCACTGTATGTATGCTCTACCTCAGATAATGCTACCACTGTTTATATAAATGAAAACAGCTTTGAACCGAAGGAGACTCCTAGACACCATCAGCCCCTCTGTCGGTCTCTTGAGATACTTGCTCGTGTCATTTCCTCATGATTCTCACCTTGATTACTCATACTTTTGGTGCTGAATTATAAAGCTAACTTCTACAATCATACCTTATGTATACCTCATAGAATTATTGAGGGACACAGAAGAGGAACTAGGTGTTTATATAAAATAAAAATAAGCATGCACACATAAACTGAGAAGATGCTATTTATGGGTAGCTAATGTAGTCATTTTGTTTGGGAATTGCTACTGTATTTATAGCTTTATCATTGACCCCATGTGTCTACCAACAGTGTAGAAGACAGAATGTGTGCTTTGTCATGGTAGTAGTTCAGACAGTTACTCTTAAATCACCCACAGTTTGGTAGTATTTCCTGATAAATATCTTAAGTAAGAATGTGTTGAAGACCATGACCACTTTCAGCACAGTCTATAAGACTGTGGTGTGGTTGGGTGGGTATGTTGAGCACATGATCCCTTTCAGCACAGTCTATAAGGCTGTTCTGTGATTGGTTGGGAGCTGCACCTCATCTCAAGAACGTATCTTAATATGTATTGCCAGCCTGGGAAAAGATGACAACGCAAAATTTAAAATAACAGTTTCTACTGAGTGTGTCTTACTTTTGCACCCTTACAATGGGAACCCTGGTAAATCAAGGGTCATCATATTGATTGCTGAAGTCATCTATCAGTTTTTGTCATCAGTATGGAAATTCCCAGATAATACTCCCAAGATTGAGTGGATCTAAGCGTGTTCCACTTCTTCTCCATCTTAAGGCAGGAAAGGGTGCCTCAGTGATGGGTCACCCAAGATAGAAGTTCCTCTCTTGCCTGTTACTTCAGTGAACGGAAGCTCCGGAACACCCGGGTGGCACTCTCAACTTGGTGTCAAGGAATTTATTATGTCGCCTTGATATAACCCTTCTCTTCCAAGGACTTAGCTTTATAAAACATCAGAGCCCAGAATTACAGAACGGAAAGCAGACATTTTTTTCAGTGGATAAGTAAATATGGTACTATTTTCCAGTGACTCTAACATGCGCGATTTGTCAACATTAGGTGTCTGATAGGAGACCGCCTTTCTCAACTTGATGGTTTTGTAGTTGTGGACAGTCAGGCAGTTGTGACATACTTGTCATTGTTGTACTGAAATCAATATTCACAGCTTGGAAAAAAATATATCGTAATACAAGAAATACTTCGACATTGAATGTCTATAATATTTTATATCACAAAAGACAATAATAATGACATAAAATCTCAGTAATGACTGAGTTGCAGAATGATTCAGAAGTTAGGTTCCGAATTTAAAAGGGTTGAGGAAATTTTTTTAACTAATATTTTTGTTTAATTTTTTTCATCGTATATGTGTTCAAGAGCAATATAAAAGTTATATCAACTCTAAAGAGTTCTGTTAATAAATGACTGTAAAGTTGTAATTAATAAAGCGTGTTCTAATTAAGTCACTCGACTTTATTTTCTCTGCCAGAGCATGGAGGGATGGTAATTCTTGGAATTTCTAATCTTAGCCTCAGTGACTAGAGCAGCAGATCCGGGACCCCGTCCCCACGCTGTGGTTCCCAGACATGTTATTGCAGCAGAAGAGACAGCTCTGTTTGCTGGTCCTTCTAAGGTTCTTCCACATGTGAGCTTTTGGATTTCAGAGCATTGCAGGCTTTCTTGGCAATAACTGATTTAAATCCATTTTGAAATGTAATGCTTATTAATCCCTTATCTTTGTTATTCTACTGACCATGAGGTCTGTGTGTCTTTGTCATTGTTAATGGTTTGTGTCTAGAAGCAAAAGATATGAAGATGTTTTTCTAACATGTTCATATTATTTTTTTTAAATTGATTATGTAACCAAGTATGTATTCTGTTTGGAATTTTCCCCTTCTTAGTACTTTGATATGATCTGCAAACGTCTTACGGTTCACTTTTCTATATAAGGATATTGATGAGTTACTGATGTGAAGCTCATCTTTAATAATCTAACATTTCATTGTGTCTTTAATTTAAACTTTTATTTGAGTGTTTTAGTATGTAAATTATATTCATATTCATTCAAATTAGGCCTTGGTAATTTTATACTTTCGTAGGCAGTTCCAGAGCATCTTCTCAGTCACAGCTAAAACAGCCTCTCCCCATCTCAGTTTGCACCTGGCAGGATGGGCAGGGGAGGAGAGGAAGCAGGTTAACCTTGGCAGCAGTTTTCACGGTGCAGTTACAGTGTTGTGCGTCGTCTGAAACCTTTTCAATCGAGCTCCTTTTGAACACAGTGCTGGAGTCTGTCCCAAGGCGTTTGAGGAGTCCCGAAATTTCATCTTTAGTCTGACCTGCACCAGTATCATCTTCTTCATAGAGGCAGCCGCCCTTTCTCTCGTTTTTGCATCCCACAGGACAGCAGATTTAAAAACAAAACAAAACAAACAAACAAACAGAAAATCAGATCTGTTTCACAGTCAAGTGGTGTTTGTAGGAAAATATAGTTAACCTCATTAAATACTCTCGATATAAAAACAACTTTTCTTAGTAGTATTATGAAATTATAAAAGGTCTCACCATGCCGTTACTCATAACTGCTTCCAACCTTACCAAATAAAATATGTTAAATGATGTAACGTCTGTAGTAATTCTCCAGGGAACGGTTGGTGAATTTGGGTACAATGTTGGAGTGACCCAAAGGATGTGGGAGGGCCCCACTTTTCTTTGCATTTCACAAATAGGCTCCTGGGGCAGGAAAATGGAGGTTAATCTTCTGGTGGGATGGTCTGCATGAGAGCTTTATAACCCGACTGTGGGCATGAAATAATGTTCTTGTGTATTGTAGCACATCATCTGTATAAGGCCCAAACTTGTGTTTTCTATCTGTTGTCCTGACCTACAGAAATGACAACAGAATTGTCTAGTTTTGAATTTCAATTCTACAAAGCCCCATTCTGCCACCTTCTGGTTGACTCCATATCTTCTATCGCTGTGAGCTAAGTGTCATCTAATCATTCCTGTCCTGGTCCCAGGCTGTCTGTCTGGGGGCTGGGGTACTTCTGATGGGGTCAGTTTAAGTTGTAACCTACTTCTCACTGTGAGCCTCACAGCCTCAGACTCACATTTATTCTTAGTTGTAAATATGCTGAAGGCTGCGGGAGGAGAGACCTGGTGGCACACGGGGCTGTTTGCCGTGCACTGTGTGCTTGTTAGTACTTTTGATGTTCCCACAGTTCCAAAGTTCCTCCAGGTTTTACCTGATATTAAAACTACGTCAAGTTTGTTAGCCATTTATCACAGTCCCAATAAGAAAATAACTTAAGAAGTAATGTAGAAATGAAAGTTAGTAAAGTCATTGCAAAATTCTAATAGAGAAACTTGTGTTGGATGCGGTAATTTCCTGTTGTAACTTTAAAATAAAATGAGAATAAAAATCAGAGAATCTTACCCTTTTTTATTCCTGGTTTTGTGGCACCTCGATGTGTTTTCACATTCCCAAAATATTTCCAAGTTACTAAAAACGTTTGAGGGAAGAAAAGTTGGGGCCTTACCCTTGTGATTAGCATACATACCTAATCAGTACACATACATGCACACACACCAAAAAAACAAACAGAGAAATAAAAGGAAAAAAACCTTTGAAAATGCTGTTTATTCAAAATACAAAAATTGAGAAGAATAGAACACACAGTATCCTGTGTGGTTGGAAATACATGCGCCATGCTGAGGACTTGTAAATGCCTTTCAGGGGCTGAGCAGATCGCTCAGTCTATCAAGCTGGAGGACATGATTCAGTCTCCAGAATGAGTGTGAAAAAGAAGAAGCAGGACATGGTGGCCTACGCTTGTAGTCCTAGCCCTGGAGAGAATTTTCTAGCTGGCCGACCAGCTTAGCCTGCTTGGGAAGTTCCAGGCCATTGAGAGACCTGCCTGGGAATGACACTTGGGGCTATTTCTTGACCATCACTTACACACATTTGCACACTCACACGAACACACACTGCCAGTCAAATACCTAGACTGAGTTCTAAAACTTGCCCCGAGGCACAGGGAGCTCTCCTGGGGAAAGGGCTGCCTGGTGCCTTGATCATTGCAGGCAGTGTTACACGGGTTTAGGAGAGAAATTTCCTTCTACTTTTGTTTCTGGTATTTAGAGAACCCCTCCATGGTAATGTAGACAGACTGCCAGCCATGATCTTGGCTATAGAGTAGGTAGATGAATTGGAAGACTCCCACTGACATGAAGGTCTTTAAAATGTTTGAGGAAGGTAATCCCTATGTGCGACATAATCTGGGGTTTAAGTTTCTGTATTTTATTGTTCTGGTGGTAGAATCCCACTCTCCCCAGTCCTCTCTTTATTGTGTCTAAGCCATGTCTGTTTCCTGCTGTTTCCATAATGGACTCTGCTCCAGTGAAGGGCACTCACTCCTCTTCTCACTGTTGTGATCCTCATCCCTCAGGCTCTTATCTGGGCTTCATAGGAATAAATCCACTTCACACATTTTCGTATATTTGACTCAGTTCCTCCTAACGTAAGAATGACTGAGTCTTCGCTGATTGACATGTAGAGGTTTCGGCCTTTCTCTGGTACTGGTTCATGGGCCCTGGAGGCTCTGAACTGAATAAAGCATCTGATTTTTCTCAGGCTTGGAATCTAATGACTTCCTGCTATGCAATTGTTCTGCTTCCAGCTGAAGAAAATTCTCCTGTGATAAAAGCCAGTGTGATTAGCTCAGGCCACCTAGAATAATCCAGGAGTGTGTTTTAAGGTCACCGATCAGTCACCTTAATGTAATCAGCAAAGGCTTTTTTACCAAGCTTTGTAATGTACTGACAGGTTCTAGGGGACTGATGGGACTAGTGGGGGGGGGGGTTGTCCTCCTTCTGGAAGGGGCTGTTTAAATCCAGCTTAGAATCAAAGCAAGAAATTGAATTTGCAAACACAGATCAGGAAGGGACATGTTCAGAAATGGCAGGCACGTTCATACTGTTGTTTAAGATATGAATGGGATCAAACGGCTCTAGGAGGCGGCCTGTTAAAGGTCGGTGAAGGTGATGATTGCGCTTGGATTTTGAAGGCCGTTGGCAATCACTTGAGTTTTTCCTTAGGGTGAGAGAATATCTAGCAAGATTATAAACTGTTTTTAGATTCCTATACTTCAATTTATTTTGTCTGTTATTGCTGTTATCTAAGGCTGAAAAATATGGAGAGTCATCATGAAAGTTTGTTTAGTTGAAAACAGTTTCCCAGATGTGAAATAGTAAATTCTTCATCAATAACAGCATCGCCCTTGTTACAAGTAGTAGCCATAGAATTTTATATAAAAATTACATTTTAAAGGAAAATATTCGTGTAACTTTTTCATAAAAGATTTTATCTTATGTATATGAATGTTTGTCTGCATGTATGTATATGCACCACGTGTGTGCCTGGTGCCCACAGAGGCCAGAAGAGTGTGTCAGAGTTACAGACATTTGTGAGATACCCTTGGGTGCTCGGAACTTAAACTGGGTCCTGTGCAAGTGCTTTGAACCACTTGACATCTCCAACTCGTGCGTGTAATTTTCTGTTACACAGTTCTATGACACAAGCACTGTAACTTGATTGGATTAATTTAGAAAAGTGTATCAATTTCACACTGAAATCATTTCTAAACCAGTTATCAAATTACTAAAATAAAAATGATGAGATCGGCTTCAGTGTCAGTTAATAAGATGAAGTAAGTTTGCACCATCCTATCTCTCCCAAGAGGATGGATATATAGAGAGAGATATATAGATATATAGGTAGTCGCTATGGAAATATTTACTTGAAGAGTAAGTGTCCGCAGGTAGATAGGGCAAGGAAAGCAAACCCTGGAAAGAGACAGGCACGGTGGTGAATTTCATGGTTTTGACACCCCCCCCCCCACGCTCATACACACCTTCCTGCTTATACTGTAAGTAGCTTAGTCTTAGAACTGTACAGTGGGTTTCAACAGAAAATGCTCCAGAAGAAGCCCTTTCTGAGAGAAAACGAAGGGAATTTCCGCAGGAAGGAAAAGGTGAGAGGAGTCCCATGTGATACTTTTCTCCTGATCACCCCAAGTGAGGCGCACCCTGAAAACACTTGATTGAACCTTCTGTCTCGGTAGCATTGCACAGATGTCTAAAACAGAATGGGGTTACCACGGGGCTCCATGCTGTAGGCCAGAGGACATTTGTTACTGCTCACAAGGGAGAAGCAATGCTTACAAGCAGGGAGAGTCCCCGAAGAACCTATGACTCTGTAAAAAGTTGTAACTGGCTGGACTCCGCTGTCTGCAGGGGGACACGACTGAGCATGGATCCAGATTCATCCCGCTCTTATGTCTGGTTAAGGTCTGCAATGTATGCCTAAGATTCATGAGTTACAGGCTTGTCCCCAGTGTCACCATTTTGGGGGGTGAATGGATCACGAGGGTTCTAACCTCATCAGTAGATTGGTGAGTTCATAGCTTAATATGCTACTGGGAAGCGAGGGAGACTGTAGGTATTGGTCCTTGTCAGAGGAATAGGTCATTGGAGGACTGCCTTTAGAGGGTCTTTCTCGGTCCTACTACACCCTGGTCTTTCCTTCCTGACTAGTAGGATGCACAGCTTTGTTCCACTGTGTGCTTGGTGGTCCTGTCAGTAATTGAACCCCTGAAACCATGACTGTGTGCGTTCCTTTTATATATATGTTCTATACATATACATATTCGTTTCACATTTCTTATCTCAATAATACTATGACTTCTGTGACTTCTTTATATCTGATCATTTTTAACATGTTTAATGATGGAACACGGACTAACACAGCACCTTACTAAAAGCAATATGATGCTTTTTGAAGCCGAACTTAGATTAGTTAAAGATGTAAATTGAGAATTCTAAGTCAGCCAATAAGAAATGTTTCTAAAAAGAAGTGCAGTTAAATTGAGAAGGTAATGAATGAAATCAAGTAAAATGAGTTAAAGTTAAACAGAAGAGTAGAAGAAAAGAGAGTAAATGCACTGAAGTAGAAATAGTTACAGAGAATAGGAATCCGTGTCAAGGGTCACTTTTAAGATTGATGCCAGTACACCAACTACAGACAGACATTATCAGAGAAGGTTAAGAAGAGACTCAAGAACAAAATAAAAAACAAGGTCTAACTCTGTATTTTACCCAGGAAGCCCGCATCAAATACGGTCAGATGGGTAGAAAAGAAACAGAGTAACTTGCCTTGCTGTCACTAATCCAAAGAGAACAGGAATGGCTGTATTAGTTTGGAAAGAAGCTGACCCCAGAACACGAGATGAGCGCGACCCAGGACAGAGTGGGTGTTAATACACTATCATCAGTCAGCTCTTGGGAAAGCGGCTCTAAGCTCGCATCCCTAGCAGAACTGGAAGGAGCAACATAAACCCACTGTTAGAGCTGAGGACTCCAGCACTTCTCTTTTAAAAATCAATTGATCAGGCAAGTTGGAAATCACTCAGTGTATTAATCACCCGAGTAACAGTGACAGCTCGGTTCAGTTTACATGTGTGGACTGTTCTATTCAATAACAGCAGAACATCAGCCCTCCGACCTTAAGCTATATGGCATATTCACCAAAAGACCATATTCTAGGCCAGAAAACACAGTTTAGCAAACTAAAAACTAAGGTTACCCAAACTATTTTCTCATACCACAGTGGACTTTTAACTAGAAATCAATACTAAAAAAGCATCTAAATATCTGAAACTTCAAGAGCAAACTGTAGTAATAATGAGCACATCTCAATTCTAATACCTTAGTTTAATAAATGGGAAAAGTGAGCCTTGGAGAAGTGCTGAATCTAGGACTCAGGAGGGGTATGTGCAATGAGCGCGGGCCACCTGTGTTGCAGAAGTTTATTTTTAGTTACATATAAAATAATATATAATTGTTTTATGCACTGTTGGGTGAGGGGCTGTCTGGGGCCTTTTGTATTGTCTGCAGCTGTTGGATATCTGTGGTGAATGTTTGATTGCTTATGATCTGCACCTGAGTGTTCTGAATCAATAAAACACCTGAGCTCAGATGCTTGGGGTGCCACTATTGTTAGGTGCTGGCCAGGATGGTGGTTCCCTCTGTTGAGGTCTGGCAGGGCTTCTGTCTAAGAAAATGCCTCCAGGTCTTCTTGGCTGGGCCACCCAGTAGGTATACAACTGCAAACCTGAGTGCTAGAGAGAGTGAGGACGTATACAGACACACATGCCTGCTTGAGCATACACATACAAGATGAGGCAGATCCCAGGGACACAGAGGCCATCAAAAGAGCTTCCAGTGGCCAGAGTGTGCATAAATAATATGGTGTTGGATTAGAGGCCACAGTGTGAAAATATGAATGGACGACTTAGTTCATTAAAGGGGGCAAAGGCTCATATTGTCCATGCAGAAGAATCGCACCTGGCCCTCAGGGAAGTAGTGTCATTCTTAAGTATGTTGTGCATAGTGACTTCTTTGCAGAAGAGTGCAGTGTGGGAAGCAGGCACAGAGAAGTATTCTAACTCCTGAGTACTGTCTCCATCAGATGTTCACAGTGTCTGCACTGCTGAGTTCTCTTGGTACATAAACTTGATATAACATGATATAAATGACTGAGTCTTCACCCGTCATCTCAGGCTAATCAAAAACACAAGAAAACACCTCAAGTTATAGTTGCAGGACACTTCCAAGGATAAGTAGCCAATGTTTCCTAAACTTGTGAGGATGGAAAGGATGAAGACAGTCTAGAGATTGCCACCGCCAAGAGAAGCATACTGAACACAGCGTAGCATCCTGAGTGGAATCCCGGAGCAGGGAAGGACACCGTGTAAAGCCAAAGAGCTCTTAAACGGGTTAACCGTGGTGTGTCAGTATTGACTGGTTACTTATAAAAATCCACCACCTCAGAGCGAGGTGTCAATAAACCGGAGAGTGTGGGATTTGTGCAACATTGTACACCTCAATCTGTTGTAAAGTGAAATCTTACTTTAATGAAAAATATCGTGTTTACGTAAAAGTCCATAGAACGCATATTGTCTGTATTGTCAGAAGCTCTGCTTTCCTGGGACTTTGAATTGCATGAGGCAGAGATAGTTAGGGACCATGAGAAGCCCTGCGGAGGGCGTGGACACTCATCCTCACTGTGGATGTGACCTCTGTTGTGTTGCGTGTTGAGACAGTGGACACCGACACAGGAACTCAGAGGTGTCTGATTTCTCGCACGTCTGCTCTACCCACTGAAGCTTAAGGAGAAAAACAGAAAGGAATGTGTAAATCTAAATCCAGTTATGCCATAACTACGTTAATACAAGATCCAGCAATGTGCTGTCTCCTTGTCCACTAAGTATTTGAAGAAGATTGTTTAAAGTCAGGAGAACCGGGGGAGAATATACCATATAAACACTGTCACAGTTAATCACGACTCCACAGAATCTAGATAACCTGGGTAACAAACCTCTTGTCCTGTTTCTAAGGGGAGTTCTAAGTGACTCAGTGCAATTCCTGTCAAAGTTCAAATGGCATTCTTCACAAAACTAGGAAAAATAATTTAAGAATTTATATGAAAAAGAAACAGGGAATAGCCAAAGTGGCCCGTAGGAGAATATATACACAACAGAGTTTACCTCAGCTGTAAAACAATGCAATATGTGGGCAAATATGTGCATCTGGAAACTATGCATCGTGATGTGTCAGGCTCAGACAAGTACTCCATGCTCTTTCCCACGAGGGTCCTAGTCTGCGGTGTCCCTGTGTGAGTGCGTGCTGGTGTAGGCTGTGACGAGAGAAGAGACCAGGAGGCGGGGAAATGTTGAGAGCCTGAAGGACACAGAAGCACGGAGGAGGCAAAGGGGAGAAGCCGTGAGGTGAGGTCAGGGTGGACGAAGAGGGGAGGAGAATCAGCAGAAACAATTCTGTTTGAAAAGGCCATAATGAAGCCTAATACTGGACATGCTAATTTTGAAATTAAAACAAAGACCAAATAATTAAGCAAAATCCAAGCTGTGGAAGATAGTGAACAACACTGTTGCACTAGAGTTGTCTGGAGGGACAGAACCAGCACAGTGTGTGTATCTATACTTTAAAGGCTGTGTGTTTGTTTGACCTGCCTGGTAGGGTCTGAATTAACGACCACCTGCATTGAAGAGAAGCGGAGCCTGGTTCACTGTCCAGAAAACCATGTGTCTCGGCCATTCCATTTCAGTGCTGGAGCCTGGAAGCTCCCTGGACAGTCCTGCATCGAGTCCTCGTTGGAAGGCCGAAGAAGCAGGCATCAGATGTGAGGAGCACAGCAGGTGCACGCATACCGTTCCCTGCTGGCCTTGCTCTTCCTGCAACACTTGTGGGAGGGGGATTAAGGAAGACAGATCAGCCTCTGGCTCCATGTGTGCACACATACAGAAAGGAACAGACAGCTAAGTGCTACTGTATCTAATGAGGAAATTGTATTGGTATTTGCAGTCTTTGAACAAAAATAAAACCTTCCTGGCCAGATAGTTTTTTCCCAGGCATGTTTCCCCAAACTGTTGAGGAAAAAGCGAGTACCCCTCCTCAGATTCTGTTCTTGAAAATGGAAGACGTACATCTCAACTTATTTTATGAAGCCACCTTATCCTGCTTCCAAAAACGTAAACAAAGCATGAAAATAAAACTGCTAAACAATGTCTATTAAAGCATAGGCACAGAAATCCCTAAGGAATTATTAGTGAATTAAACCCTGAGCTATGTAAAAGAACGAAAGGTTTCTCCTGGGCTGCTTCAGTGTTTAGACTCTAGTCCGTGGAATCTGTCGGAACAGGCCAAAGAAGTGAAGCCCTATGACCACGTCAAACAGTGTCTTTCAAGTCATCACTAAGAACCGGGAATTTATTATCTCAGTAAGGAATAGCTAAGGTAGATAGAGTAACAGACCAGGGCCTGGAGTAGGTCCACACAGATGTGGCCACTTGGTTTTGGACATGTGCAATGCAGTTTAATTGTAAGTGGATGTGTAAGTCGTGGTGCATCCATACAATGGAATACTTACTACAGGTGAGATATTGACATGAAATGGGTAAATGCCAGTTACTGTGCTATGCTAAGTGAATTTCACGTGCCGTATAAAGCCATTAGACAACATTGTAGAAAAGGCAACACTATAGTCTTCTATCTGAGTCACAAGGTCATGGTTATGTCCTGTGAAGGCACCGTCATTACATATTAAATACGATTCCTTGTCTTTCTTAACCTTCAAGCTTCGGTACATAGTTTTGCCTGGCCCCAGCGTGGTTGTAAACATAGATAAGGACAGTGAAGCTGAAAGGCTGCAAGGTGACCATCTGAAGGAAAACACAGCCACGGCAGTCTCGGACCCCGGACAGTAGATCCGGCCCTCTATCGTGCCCACCACTCTCATCTCCCCTCCCCACCCATGAAAAGCTGCAGCTGACCCAAAAGATCTTTCCGGAGATCCATGCTCATGCAGCCCAAGGGCCCTGACTGAGGCTTACAACACCCTGCTGACTCTGGGCTAAGCTGAAGTATTGTACTTTTGGTTCCTCATCCTGGAATGGGCATGGTCGGCTGAGCCTGGTGGCATAGTCCTGCAGTCCTGGAGCTCAGGGAGTAGGAGACAAGTAGATGCCACATTCCAGGCCGGCCTGAGCAAGGTCCTGTCTCAGAATACAGTTTCTGAAATATCTGAGAATATATCTCAGTGGGTACAGTACTTGTTTAGAATGTGTGAGAACCCAGGCTGAATCCCCCATATGGATTACACTAGCAGTGACAGAATACTGATGCCATTACTCATTTGTAAAGATTTTATGAGCCTCACAATGCAGATCTTATATATGATAAAATGCTTAGCACATATATCATTAGTACTTGCTATTAATTATAGGAAACGAACAGATGTGGATGCACACGCATATGTGTTTGTGTGTGCGCATGTGCGCACGTGTATGCTGCATCCACAGCAGTCAGAGCAAGTTCACCTCTGAGAAGAGCTTTTTCTTGTAACTCCGTTTTACTTAGGCCTGCAGTTGTTTCTTTCAGGCAGTAGATGCCAGTAGAGCTCTTTTTAAAATAAAAATCAGATCCCCTGAGCACCTCCATGGTAACAGCTTCCTGGTCTCTTTACCACAGAGAAATGTTTCGAAGATTAAATATTCTACGTTCTGCAAGGTCTTCCAAACAAAAGGAAATAGCCTTGTTGTTGCTGTTGCCGTTGTTGTTGTTTTTGTTTTACAGAAAAGGATTTCAAACAGCATTTTCAAAATACTCAGTTTGCGAAGTTTACTTTTGCTATCATAATTTTAAATCGGATGTGTTTTAACTAAATGAATCTCATTGTTCTTATTTGAAATGTGGGGCTTCTGTATTTAAGCAACATCAAACATAAGTAAGTCTGACTGGATGTCTGTTAAAAATGAATATGGCCCAGCTGAAATATTTTTGGCAAGGGGACACCATGGATGGGTGTGGGGTCTGGGGAGGCCCGTACGCACGGCAGAGGTGAATGACTGTAGGCTCTGACTGAAAGCAGGGGCAGCAGGAGTGAGTTTGAAAATCTGCATTTGCACTTAACGAACGCAAAAGAATGAAGACAAACTGATTATAGAAAACTTATGAAAAGTCCAATAATATCACTTATACTATTGCCTCTACATTAATTATTTAGTGCTCACTAGATTATTTACATATATATTCCTATTGTAAATAAAAATGTCTTCTAGTCTCTGGTGATTTTACTCAGACCTTTAGAGTGCTAAAAGTGCTTACAAGTTTATTGATCTTGTAATAACACGTGTTTGCATTATTAATTCAAGTAATATAACAGGGGCACGGGTTGATCAGCGCAGTGGAAACAGGAGAACCGTTTGCTTTCCTAAGAGTTGTGTAGCGGTGCTG